>JABAJT010000081.1:0-21489 GCA_018850275.1 Tephrocybe sp. 9174TJB
CTTTCTCCCGACCATCTACGTGAAGCCTACCGAGAATACCAAGCTGAGACTGGCCGTGTTGGTGCCGCGCGACCCCTTCGATCGAAGAGGCTGTTCGTGCGATAGGTGTTGGTTCATATGACAAGAGATGAGGCGCACGGTGCGTTGTTAATTCTTTATTGGTGACAAGCCCCGGAGCGCCCCTTCAATGTCCGCTTCTTATCCTTTGATTTGTTATTCGAAAACGTGTACGTTTTATTGACGATTTTTCTTTAGCACCTCTGTTAAATTTCATACAGGCTACCTTCCGACTATAATGACAAGTCGATTCCATGTCGGCACCCGAGGATATAAGGGCAGGTATCGGGGATTCAACACATGGGGCCCGGGGGCTCAGATCGACGAGGTAGTTGATACAGTTGATTGGAATGATGGTCCGAGTTCAGCTTTAGCGAGGAAATGAAGGACATCTTACTTTGAGGAAATTCATGATGTCTAAAATCACGTAGAATTTATATAACTCTGTGGCGTTTATCCTCGTGAGTGCTGTGAGATGAGCTAGGTTAGATGCCCAAATGTATTTGCCCTTGTTATCGCCATGACGGATTTCAAATCTTATGTTGTGACTCTCTTTGACTCACCTTCGATCGATTCATCCCACCCACGATGTCGAAACTCAGTGAGTTACACGTTCGGAATTGTGCTGCGACCAAAAGTTTACGATTGATTGCAGTTTTTGTCACGGGCAATGCGAATAAGCTCAAGGAAGTCAAGGCCATCCTTTCAGAAGGCGGCCACCCGATCGAGATTGATTCACAAAGCCTAGATAGTATGATCTACCCTCTGGAAATAAATACTGCGGTCCAACAATCGCTGCTGATTTCGTTTTCTACAGTTCCAGAAATTCAGGGAACAACACAGGAAGTCGCGATAGACAAGTGCCGAAGAGCTGCTGAGCTCGTACGCCGATCAGTTCTCTAAAAAATTATTCCTCGTCGAGTTTATCTGTATCGTCAGACAGGCACGGCGTGTATAACTGAGGACACAGCCCTTTGCTATGCTGCACTCAATGGCCTACCAGGACCATATATCAAGTATTTCATGCAAGAAGTTGGGCATGAAGGGCTGAACAATCTGCTTGTGGGCTTCCCGAACAAGGAGGCATGGGCCCTCTGCACATTTGCTTATTCTGCTGGCCCTGGTAAGATCTCTTCCCTGACTTGTTCTCCCTGATTTTACGATCCCTTCATCCCTTGATCGCCCCTTCAGGTTCTGAGCCTATTCTCTTCGAGGGCCGTACAGAGGGAACGATCGTCCCTGCGCGCGGGCCAAAGGTTTTCGGATGGGATGCCGTATTTGAGCCACACGGAACCGGCCTTACGTCAGTTACACCTGCTCCTCCTTTGACTACCCCTTTGACCCCACTCCAACATCCGATAGGTATGCAGAAATGCCTTCCGAACAGAAAAACAAGCTGTCGCATCGGTACAAGGCTTTGGAGAAGCTACGTGCCTATCTTCAGTCCTTGCCAGAAGCTTGAAACGTGATATAATCTCTCTCTCCATGTGTGGGACCGACACCCGGTGATAACAATGGTTGTTAACATAAAAAAAATCGTTGACATGATTAAGTAGAGCTTATACAACAGGGTTATTACTACACAAAAATACCCCAAATCCTAGTAGACAATGTCATTTCGCCAACCTGGAAGGCATACAAAGACGAGACGTACCCTGTGAGTGCTACAGTGCAATTGGACCAAGAAAAATCTCAATACAAGGACGGCTACAATCTGCCTTTTGCGGTCTGCTCTTTAGAACCGGCCCATGGATTAACGGTTGAATGAACGGCAGAAACACAGAGTGTGTCACCATTCCACATCTGACGGAATGATTTGTCATGCAAGTAAGTCATACGGTCCAATAACATATGGGAGAGGCGGTGAATGAGAGGGGGAGTAGTGAGGGACATACCTCGCTACGCGCAGAGCGAACCCTGCCGTGGATGAACATGGAAGTGGAGACGATCCTCAATTTAGCACCTCTACATTTGGAATGAGCTCAAACAAACATGGAAGCTGCCTGGTTGCGTGCCACGTACAATCGAGCTGGCTGGTGCCATATGAGGTTCATTGACTGCGATACACCTGTACCATCTACCCCGATTGCGTTTCCTAGAACGACGAGGGACGATACAGAACACCTGAGGGAGATCTAGTGGTCATTGGGGCCGGGTAGGAAGAGGAAACGTACGGGTCGACCATGTAGGCAGCGCATGCACCGTGCAACGTCCCGAAGATGTTGCACATGTCTGAAAGAGAATCAGGTCAGTACATATACCAGCCAGGTAGGCCGAAAACAAGGAAGAATATCGGGAATTCGACGAACCTTTCGTTACCGTTATTTCAAATACAGTCTCCCCTGTACCTGTTTGCCCATCCTTCGCCCAAACATTGACCTCCACCAGCCTGAGACGCTGTCCGACATCGGCACCGTAAGACTTGTCTCGCGTGCTCACGAAATGAGTAAAGATCTGCAGAGCCACACGCTTCTCTTCTTCTGTAACGTTACCCTTGACGTGCGATATGCTGGCAACGTCGGTCTTGAGTGCGCGGTTGACCATGGTGCTAATTGGGAAGAAAAAAACTGTGGGATGAGTGAGACATATTAATAGAGGATTTAAGCTGGCAATGGTACTTGTGGGGAAATGATCGAGGGACACCGATTTGCAAATTAATTTGTGATCGAAGCAGAAGCAACTTAGCGGTGGCGGTACACTTGTCGGGCCTCGGACACACGTGGCCCGGCCATCGGCTTTGCTTCTTCCCGACGCCATCCTCCGTCTGATTTCACATTTTTACTCTTCTACATCAGAGCTCGGCCACTAACGGGGTTGGAAGGTTCCCTTTGCACCCATTATGGCCTCTTCCTTAGCGCTTACAGTGATGCCCACTGTCCATCTTTTCCCCGACGAAGTGATCGCCGGGGTGGCGGGCAACGCCTCACGCGAGATCAAGGAGGTACCACTGAAATGGCTGGCCAAATTTAGAGCTAGAAAAGTCAGCTTTGCCAACCCCATCGCGCATAGGATCAAGGTAGTAGAGGTATCAGTCAGGCAAAATCCAGACGACCATCACAAGATGGAAGGAAGGGTGGTCTGTGAAATTGACGTGACGCAAGGTAAGCATATTGCAACTCTGCGGCGTCCTGTCAGGACTGAGAATACATAGCCTAACGATCATCTCTTGACCTTGTGCCAGATATGCTTAACGAGTCAGGGTATTTGCACGAAGGATGTATGGTTTTTTTGATTGATGAGTACGTTTTTTTCTCCCTCTTCTTCCCCCCTTGCCCCATCTATCATTGGACATCCGTTCACCCACGCGTAGATGTTCCGTGTGCTCTCTTGCGGTTATGAACGTCGCCGAAAAACGCAATTTTGAAGTGGGTGTTTCGCAAGCTATCAACACTGTATTCCACAGCGTAGCCAAATTGTCAGTCCCTTCGATTCCTTTGGGGTTTCCTGTTCTTAACTGAATTTACAACTTGATATCAGGGGCACGAAGCTCAGAATTGTAAACACGAGCATGTCAACAGGTGATGGTATGGGGACCTGTCGCAGTGAGGTACATATTCTCGGTCAAGTTGTCAATAAGAAATTCCGGCGTGCTCACTTGTCAAAATTTTTTTACTTACGCAGATCTGGGACGCAGAAAATCATCGACTGGTTGCTTCTGGAGTTCAGCTACAGATGATTCCATCAAAACCGATGACCTGGGTAGCTGGATCCAGCCGGCTATGATGGGAAACTAGATGGTTTATTACATTAGAGGAACAAGACTGCGCTTGAGTCTGGAACTTACGCACCTAATAGACGCATTGCATTTCGGGTTTGCATTGGAAATCCGAAAACTCGCGCGCAATGGCGTTTGCTGTGAACAAGATGCGAATAAGACAGGGATCAAAAGACTCGAATTTGCTCTTGGAGCGCAACATCCTTCGCCATGCTCTCCAAAACATAGATGTAACGTTGAGGGAATGTCACCCCGTATTTTTGGCGCATCTCTGCCAGTGGTATGGGCTCATGAAGTTGATAGAGTTCCTTTATCTCATATGCATAGCCACCGCCCCCGTTCTGCACCCGTGCATTGAAGTCGATGTTCCCTATGCCATCCGAGCCAGTTCCGATTCCGCCAGGAGATTTTCCATTGCTGATGACAGCAATGTACCGCAGCACCTGCTGCGGACTGGAGACATACAACCTGTACCAATTTACGCGTGACGAACCGAAGACTGGGACGAATGGAAGAATATCTACCACATCCTCTCAACCTTGTTAGGGATAAGATAGTTGCGAAATTCATGGTCCTTTGTTCGTTCCACAATTTGTTCCATGTATACAGGTTTTATGGATATGAGGATGTCTGTTTTGCGTAGTACTTTTGTCTCCTTAAGTGGTGATGCAGAAGATGTGTTCAGTGCTTTTGTGCGTGTGCGGTGATGTGATGGCGGTGCAATTATAGATCTTGTAGATTTCGCGCAAGCCATCTTTGAAATGCAAACGTCGAATTGTTGGTTGTGGGCAAGATGCCTGGCGGAAGGTGGCACTGGTAGCGGTTCGCGGTGAACCAATGACAAAGGCTAATTGTAACACGTGCCAGTGTGACATATCTCCGCTGGCCCTTGGGTGACAAGTCTCCCAGAAGGGAGCTGCGCAATCGTAGCAGAACTTTGATCAAAGTGAGCTGAAGCTAAACTGAATGGACTTTTATTCTATTTACCGACTCATTAAGAATAATTGGGTCGACTGCGCGCGGCAACGCGTCAGAGATTGGAATCACCTGACCTCAGGGCTGTGTCACGCGATTCGATCGTGTTCGTGACTCGGCAAAAAGTTGGTTCAATTTGAGGAAGTAAAGCTGTTGTTCTTGTCGCCCATCACCAGCATTGGCGGGAGACCGTCCAGCCCTACGAATCACTCACGAATATTCACGACTTTAATTACCTGGCTTCACAGATATCCTGGATTGAACAATAGGACACCGATTTCAACCAAAGCTGCTTCTGGCTAATTTGATTGGGGGTACAATAATATCTTTTATACTTACGTTGCTTCATCCTCGTGGCCACATATATTAATGGGAAGCTCCTCGTCAAAGCCGTCGTCGTCCTCAAAGTCAAAGCGTCGACCGAGCCTGGGAGGGCCGAAAGGCTATTATGACTACAATCTTCCCGTTCCTCAGGGCTACTGGCCCACCGCGAACAACTACTATGGATATCCACCACCACAAGCTCGCAACTATGGTCCTGTAGTACCGCCGCCGCCGATATCGCAATACCCTCCCTATTATCCACCTGAATACCCACATCCTCAGCCTGTAATACCACACCAAGCAATAAGCGAACACATTGAATTTCCGCAGCCGGTCACAAGGCATCCCAGAAAACCTGTCCCAAAAGCAGATGTTTGGACTGCTCCTGCTCCTGTTCAACCCGCTCCAGAGGTAGTTGAACCTATTCCCCAACCCGCCGCCCCTCCTGCCCCTGTAACTCGCCGAGAGCCCCATCGAAGTAAGAAACGAAAACCAACGCGCAAGAAATTACCCACTGCTATAATTACTTTCGAAACTCCGCCGGAGAAAGAGAATCATACAGGTGTGTCGTGTTTTGTCTGAGGCGATGTTCAATTAACGAACAAATGTCAAATTTAGCACCTCCGCAAGCCGGAGTTGCCTCTGCACCAGCAGATCTGTCCAGGCGTCTATCCGCCGCGCCATCCTCCCAACACGGCCGCCGCGCCACTTCGCCATCTGAGAACCGTCAGGTATTGATATCTTCACCTGCTCGATCCACCCACGAGAGGAGAGGTTCAGCACACAGTTCATCTCCGCAACCTACCAGCGCTCATGCGCCTTACCACACCACCCAGGAGCCTCGCCCACATAATCCGCTTCCAAAAGTGCCAGAAGATATATTCGCAAAATCCCCATATAATAAGCTTTTCAAAAATTTGGAACCAATGCCTTCATCAGCACCAGCCTTCGCACCTGGACAAACATATATCGTCGAACATACTGAAGAGATACCACAAGCGGCGAAGAAGGGTCTGTTCGGTCTAAAAAAGAAGCAGCCTTCTACTATTCGACAAACAAAATATGTGTACGTGCCCACACCGACGGCTGCTACAACTGGCAACCCACCGCCTATGAGTGCCACAAGCAGCAACCCGCCACCGGTGAGCGCCGCTTCTAGCACCAGTGATTGGCATCAACCTCCACCAACGAGTGGTACTAGCGCCAATCCATTCCCAACGCCAGCAGCGACCTCAGAAGGCACGCACCCTAGTTTCCATCAACACAGTCCTCCTGGTGCTGCTCAATCGTTCCTGAATCACGAAAGCACCGAACGGGAGCTCAACAGACGAGATATACTCTTTAATCAAGACACGGAGTATGCTCCACTTCTTAACCATTCACCATATCCTGTCAGCTATGAGCGCGTCACGTATCCTACGGCAACCCATCTTCTCGAAGCCATGAAGTTTTTGCCAGAGGCAGAACATAACCAAGGCATCGCAGAGGTCATTAGGACATGTGAAGACACGGCCGACGTCTATCGTATATCCATTCGGCACGCGGACGCACAAAATGACGACGACGAGGAGTTGTATCTTCAAAAGGCGAGTCTTTTGTGTTCGATGCATGCTTTGGGACAAAACTCTTGTGCTAACACTTGTTGCCCGCAGATGGAGAGGGTTATGCGTATGAAGTTCAATCAGCACGCCGAGTTGCGAGAGTTGTTACTGAGCACAGGCGATGCACATCTGGTATACGACGACCCTTCTGATTCGTACTGGGGGAACGGAGAAACGGCAGATCAACAACCAGGTCGGAATGAGCTCGGGGAGCTCATGGAACGCGTGCGGGCACGCCTACGATAGGAGATGACGTACGACGAACGGTCTACATGATGGTATCAGTTTTTTGGGGTCTATTTTATTTTTTGACAAGAACTGTGATGAATAAACTTGTCAACTTAACTAACTTCTGGACGCATATTCGACTTTACCATGATATCTCTCAGCGATGAACTCGATCTTGATCCTGCAACACTACACCATATCGAGTTTGAAGCTGCCACATCCAACGACATCGTACTCTCTGAATCACTCGCTGCGGTCACAAAAGCCCTCATCAGAAAAACTGAGGCTCTCATCGTAGATCTACAAAGTCAGCTCGAATTTGAGAAATCTCGTCTGGAGAGATTGAAGATTGCGGCCGCGCCGCACAAAAAAATGCCGCACGAGCTTCTATGTCGTATCTTCAAGCACTCGTCCGAATGCTACTACCCCGTCGCAAACACCCCGGGCTTAGGGAAACCTTCCAAACTTTGCTACTACCCCCACAGGAACGCTCAATTAGTGCCATGGGTACTTCGACAGATTTCCTCCAGTTGGAGGCGCATAGCCATCTCTCAGAAATATCTCTGGAACAATATGCTGTTCGGTGTATCCCGTGGGCTGAGCTCAAAGGATACACCCCGCTTTGTCGAATTCTGGGCTCAGAATATCGGAGATACTACCTATCCTATAGACATCGGCATACACGATGTCTATTCTTTCGACATGGTCCATGAAACGGTCATGGTACCCTTCAAAGAATTAATCACCACCCTCGACGTAACAGCCAACATGTCATTCTTTGGTCTCACACAAGAAGCTTTTCCGTCTTTAAGGACGTTGGAGCTTAGCTTCGTCACGCAGAGAGGCCGGACTGGACCTTTGTACGATGCTTTTGTCGAAGCTCCTTGCTTCCTTGGTATGAAAAGTCTCCGCTCCTTCACCCTTCGAGATAGCTATTTTGGCCTATCAAATCTGCCACATACAGTTCCGTGGAACCAGCTGATTTCTATATCGCTGATTTCAAACTTACCCGTGGTATCAGAGATTTTACAGCACTGTGTGAACAGCCGCTTTCTTTCTGTTCGAATCGGGGGTATGCCATGGCCAATGATTGAGGCCGATGTAGACTTGACTACACGCATCCACCTACCTCATCTGAATTCACTCGTTTACGAAGTCGTCGGGAGTGTACGGCATGATAACGCTTCCCCAGTAACCCTCCTCCAGTACCTATCTGCTCCATGCCTCGAGACCCTACACCTCCAGATGGATGAGGAACAACACGAGATCGACACGAACACCCCCGCTACACTAATCGATGTAGTTGTGGAGCGTTCCAAGTGCTTGCTTCGTACTCTGGCCATAACACCAATCGACCGCAGATGGCGTTCAGAACTCCATCTTCAAGGTTTATATTCCCTCACACATCTTGACGCGGAGTATGTCCTATTCTCTTCTCCCACAGTCCAGCAAATCGTCACTGGAGCACTTATACCGAGTATTACTTGGTTATCGCTCGCTGTGAATGGACTCAGAGATATTGAACTCCTAACGGAATTCGTAGAACGGAGGTCTACGAGTCGTTCTATGGAGCGTGTAAAGGTTCAGATGTGGCGTAACGAGTCAACCCGGCTCGAATGTGAAAATCTCTTCAAGGGCTTTCTCAAGAGAGTAAGGGAGTGTAATGGTAGTATGGGGCTGAAGAATGCGCATGTACAGATTTACATGGATTCAAACTTGGTCAATTAGGAGATGGGATGGTTCGAGGCGCCGTGTCTGTTTCGGATTTAGACAATCGCATGGATATCGTGACGATGAATAGTACAATGCTTGTCGTTTTTGAACAATTGTGACCTAAAACCGCCACGGCCAGAAAATAGTTACGAGTCAGTCAAACAGCAGGTCAATTGTAGACAGATGTGGCCTCAGAAACCCTCCTGGTCCCTATATGGCAGAATTAGAACAAGTTTCCGCAACTTCTAGCAGATCTTTCTGACCAAAGAAGGCATCCATTAGTTCCGAAATTTACATGGGTATTGTATATGTCATTGGAGATGTCGGCTCCTGAGGAAGCTGATGAACAAACCGTGCAAGACAAGGCATGTATCTGGCCTGGCTCACCTCGTCCTGCTAATGCAGCAACAATCAACACGGTCGCAATCAACAGTGTCACCTAAGCAACTAATGCATTCTCGCCTTCTTCCTGGTCGGGGCGTGCGTTCCGTTGCCACCGGTTGGTTGGCCATACGGGCCGCCTCCGCTCAAGCTTGCAAAACTTGTACTACTTCCGGGCTTGGAATGAGATTGTCCAAAAGGAGGTCCACCATGCCCTTGTCCACCATGGTGAGAGGTATTTGGAGCAGCGGCAGGCATCATGGAAGGTGCTTCGTCTTGAGTGATTCGCCGATGCGGAGGTAATTGGCTCACAGGTATGCTTTGGAAGACACTGCGTGTTGAAGGCTGGATGAGTGTCTCGTCGGGGTTGTTAATCCATGCACATACTTGCGAGTGGGTCGCGGTTCTTCTTGGAACCACTTGTGTTGAAGAGCTTCTTTCGCTGTGAGTCGCTTGTCTGGATCATACGCGAAAAGCCGTCGAAGGAGGTCGTAACCGTTAGGTGCACGTATTCGAGATTGAGTCCATTCATGTAATCGATCCGTGAACCTGAGGGGAGGGAATGTAAATCAGTGGGTGCAACTCAGCGGAAGGCTCACAAGTCGAGCCGCCTCATGTTCTGATATTCAGGCATATCAACCACACCAGACCAGTCTTTCTCTATATTAAGAAATGTTATATATAATCACATTTCGAAGGCAAAGGAAACGAACCATCAGGTGTGCCCAAAATTTCGAAGATTTTCAATAGTTGGTCACGTTGAAATGGGACATTTTTCTTCGAATCAAGCTTGGCTTCCTCGCCCTTGAATATTGGACGCAAGCTAGCAAGTTCTGCCATGACGCAGCCGACTGCCCAACAGTCAATTGCTTTGTTGTAGTGTTTCGCACCCAGGAGAAGCTCTGGAGCTCGATACCAGATAGTAACGACGACCTTGTCGCCCACAAACAGCGGCTGAAGTGGTTCGTATATGAGCCTGGCAAGTCCAAGATCACCAATTTTAACCACACCGTCGGAGGTGATCAAGATATTGGCTGGCTTCAGATCACGGTGGAGAATATGGCAAGAATGAAGGTAGAGGAGGCCGTTCAATAACTGATATGTCATAGATTTGAGGAAAGGCAGTGAGGGCATATTACGAAGGGTTTGTGAGCAGTGATGGATGACTTGCTGTGGCCATGGTGAGGTTGATTTGAAAACAAAATCAATTCGTGTCACTCACAAGGAAATCGTGCTCTGCGTACTCGAAGACCATGTATATGGACTTGTCTTCAAGAATAACTTCCTTTAATGCAACCACATTTTCATGATTAATCTCTCTATTCAACTGTACATAATAGTTAGCATCAAGCAAGTGGTTCTCAAGAACACTAGAACTCACAGCGATTTCTCGGATTGCACTTTGGCTGATTCCAGTATATGTGATGACGTCTCCCTCCTTGTCAGGTTTGAATTTCTTGATAGCATGTATCCTCCCGTCTGCATCTAGACTTTGTGCTTTGTAGACTCGGCCATAAGTACCGGATGAGATGAAGCCTAGGATGTTGTATTTCGAAGTGACGGTGCGACGAGCTGCATCGCGCTTTGCACGATAGAGTCGCATAGGATCATGTTGAAGAAGGTTTGTTGACCATTCGTCCAGCATTGCGAGGACAGCTGGCCAGGCGGTGTCAGGTCATTAGTATTCAGCAGTGTGCAAGTAACATCGTCATCATCAGGCTGATTTACTTTATTGACCGTGGGAACTGCGCTTAGTGATGTCGAAAGAATTTTCCTATCTACCAGACAGAGGGATATAGACGGCAGAAATTACTCGATTACCACCTCCTCAATCTGCTCGATAACCTCATCGACCCAGACCTCAATCTCCTCCTTTTCTTCCTCGTGATGCTTGCCATGCTTTTTGCCATCGGAATGATCCTTTTTGCAGGAGGCGCGCCATTGGTTCCATTCGTCGACCAGACGCTTGCGAAGGGAGATGAGCTCAGCACTGACGTTGCTCTCCTCTGCAGCATCTTCTTCGTCGAAGGCACGGCTGTACTCCCGAAGGTTCTTGCGGACCTGCTTTTGCTGCTCCTTGGCCAGGAGTGTGGGGGGACGAGGGCGCCAGATGAACTGCTTGAAGCGGTCCTGGATGTGTTTGATGATCTCCTGCCCACGGAAGTCCCAAATTGCGTAGCCATTTTCAAGCTGTGATCGTTCCATTTAGTATTTTGGCGGACGATCGAAGAAGTATCACATACCGTATGCGTCCATGCACTGGCGCTGGTAGCAAGATAACGGCCACTTGGGTCCCACTCGACGTCGGTAACACCATAATGGTCACTTGAGCCAAGAAGTTGGATGCTGCTGCCCCAATCCTCCTTTGTCGGCTCGCGACGGCTGGTATCATCAACACTGAAATCAAGATCCCAGAACTCGAGTTCTGACTTGCTGGAGGAGCCAACAGTGGCGAGTACTACATGGCGACCACGAGGAGACCAGCGGATGGCATTGCTGGTGCGAGAAGGAAGTGTCCGGAGAAGCCTGAAGTCATTTTTTCCGCTGGCACGCTCCAATTGGTAGAAGCTGACATCGGTCTTGATGGTGACACCAGGACCAGGATTGCCGAGGTTGGGATCGTTGCTGGATATGATAGCAAAGCGTTCGCCTTTAGGCTCCCACGAGAAATCTGTGACAGTATCTATTTGTATGAGTTAGTTAGGTGACACATGAGGAGTGAAAAAGTTTCAAGGACCTTTCAGTTCCACGACTTCAACAGGGTAGTCTTTTTCGCGAACTCGGAAAATCTCCAGATTGCAGAAGATAGACTTTTTCGTCTTTGTGTGGCGGTCGACTTTCACACAAAGGAAGTCACCTTGATTTTGCCAGAAGAGTTTGCACTACAGATAAAGGTGTAAGTAATCCATACACCCTCTGCGTCATGGGAACGGGCTGACCTCTGTGACATTGAAAAGATTTTTCTGTCGGAGAATGGTACGGCTGGGGAAAGCGAGCAGAGTAACGCGGGCAGGCTGATTCTCAATTTCTGGTGTCCAGTATGCCAGCATGTTTTCACGAGCCTTCTTCGTCTTGTTCGCATCACCGTTTTTAGCATCCTTGGCCGCATCTTCCTTATCCTTGTCACTATGCGGACACCATTCAAAGTCGACAACTCCCTCGATTTTCAAGCTCTTCTTCCCATGCAAATACATGCTAGGGAGTTCATGGACACTGATCATTGATCCTGGAGTTATGCGAGCGACGAATTTGTCGTCGGGGCTCCACTTGAGTGCTGGCCAATGGATCTGCTTCTTTGCCTGGGGCTCGCCATCGAGGAGGGTTGAAAAAGTGCGAAGAAGGTGCCCGGATTTGATGTCCCATACTGCCATGTTATTCCCTTCATCATCGGGTGAGAAGAACTGGGGCCCCTGCTTCGCGCCTTCGTGGACGACTATAGGTTCATTTGACCAGGTGACGAGGTATTGCTCGCAGGGTGAAAAGTCGATGAGTTTCACAAGGGGGTGGGCAAATTGCTGTTGTTGCTTCCATGAAGATCCACCCCACAGACGCACACCCTGACGGTGCAAAGTTGCAATATAGGTGCCCAGAGGAGACCACGCGACGTAAAGGAAGGGCTCTTTCCAATCCTGACGAGCCATTGAATGATAAGCGAAGTGATAAATCAAGTGAACTCACCGGTTTGTATGCAAGCTCGCTCTGTGATGGTTTTCCATGCCAGTGAATTTCCACATCCTCGTGGCGGTAGGTGACATATTGATCACGACCTTGAGCATCACCAAGCCAAGCGCGCAAATGTTCCTATACAACGAAATCAGTGCCAGCAATGTAACTGAAGGGTAAAAACCCACCTTTGGCTTGAATTCCTCGTATTCAGGATCGGCATACGACTCATCCATGTTCGCAAACGCCTCGACATCAGCAAATCGATTGACTTTGAAGGTGTGCTTGGAGTCAAAAGGATGGTTATGAACAGTAGCCAGAGCCAAGTTTGCATCATCCACGGTGCGGAGGTCCACGAAGGCGTAGCTAACAGGAGGTCAACTTGTTTGTAACCAGAATACTAGACATGAAATTACCCTTTGCTCTTCCCTGTCGCGTCGTTCCATGGCATAAAGACATCTTCGGGCTTGATTGTAACGCCTTTTCTAGCAAATTCTTTGCAGAACTTAGTTAGAAGCCTATCGAGCTTTGATTCGTCAATAATTGGAATGCCATCGACAACCAAAGTTGTGTCGAAACTCTCGTCAAGGTGAACTTGGTATCTATTAGGAAGAAATCAATAAGTTTGCATCATATACCGACCATTAGACTGACTTTTGTTCGATGTCCGAGTAATCGATGCTGTCTGCGGTGGGGGCAGGCATTTTTTTGGGTGACAGGTGCAGTGCAAAAATCCAAAGGCCAAATCTCACTGATCGTGAGAACTTCCTGCCAAATACGCTGACAGTGACGACCGCGCCTGATCTCTGCCAGTTCACTGCTGTCCACGACGACCTTATACCTAGACCACAACTCATCGTCGAGATGCAAGCCGAAAAGTCCAAAGATAGCTTCACTTTCACGGTAGGAAAGCTCGGTGCGCTTTCTACTTTATCTATGGACTGGGCGCAGTACTAAATTCCCCTGTGTAGATGCCGGTATGGCTGTAAGTGCTGTCGTAGCTAATTTCTCAGGCATCTGTACTCATACTGGACGTGCAGATCCTACTCGGTGAAAGAGCTCATTTGATTGAGTTTCCTTCAATTCTGTTACCCCCTGGAGCTACCACAGGCTCTATTGTCAATATCGCAGTACACAGAAACCATGCAGAGGAAAAACGACGCGATGCCGAATTTTGGGCGTTACAGGATGACATTTTGAATGAATTTGGTGTGAAAACTCCCGAGGCGCCCGATTTGCAGGTGCGTAGAATTGCGACACACCGTTATTCATCCATCTCAATGGTGTATTTAGCTGCGGAACGTAACTCAAACGTCTGTCACTCTTGAATGGCCCACCATTCAACTCGCTACCGCGAAGCTTCGCTCTCTCGACATATACCGTAATGGCCAACGTCTAGCCGCTATACCCTCTCCCCTCACCAATACTTCCACGAAATTGTCTGGGCTTGAGCTGAATACCGAGTATTCCTTCCAACTCATCCTTCGTACCTCTGCGGGGACATTCCCTTCGAACCTAATTCGCGTTCGCACTCATACAATGACCGACACCTCAGGCATCTCCGTCTGCTTCGGCAATGTCCAAGATTCAGTTATGCTCGAGAATGCCAAATTGGCACTGAAAGAGATGAAAGCCAAATGGAGCGACAAGATTCAGATAGACACTACACATTTTGTTTGCACCACACCTGCTGCTACACCTTCCGGTGCACAGGCAACAGGCAGTACCACGGGAGCTCCAGGCGTGGAATATCAGCGCGCTCTCCAACTAAGTATTCCTGTCGTGCAACCACACTGGATTTTAGCTTGCCATGCAGAGAAGAAGTATGTGCGCTTACTCTTATTCATTGGTTTTCACTGACTTTCTGACATAGAATGGTCCCAATTGCATCATTTTATTTGGGTGCTACACCTACCTCCCCGCTCCCTTCCTCCACCTTGTCACGAACTCAATCCCTATCGCAAGCAGGACCAATTTCACCGGCCAGCCCGCCCCCTGACCAAACTAAATCGTCAAATCGCGCCTCGATGCCTCCAGCATCCCGTTCAGACGTTCCGGCTGCCCAAATGTCGCCTTTCGTCAACCAAAATGGAAGTCCTGCTCCGGCCAAAGCAACGCCTTTTGAACCCACACCAGAAGAAACTGGCGACGACACTGAGGAGGCGCGTCTCGAGCGTACTACTAGCACAGAGTCTAAACGGAAGAGCCGCAATGGTTCAATGAACCCGAATTTCAAGTTCCCCACTCCCACCTCGTCTCCTGTTATTTCAACTAAGCCGGAACGGCGATCGCCCCCTGAACAGTTGGAGGAGCCCGACTCTGCAGCACCAGTTCAGCCTTCTACGGTGATCACGCCATCAAGCATCGAGGTCCCTCCACCTCCGCCGGTTGAGAAGGAGAAATCGGCGAGTACGGCGTCCTTGGATGAGGGAGAGGATGAAGTTGGGGATACTGTGGATATTCCTTTGAATTGAGAGCTGTGTCGGTGACCTTCAGTGTCTTATAAGTTATAGCATAATGGCAGCGTCAAAAAGGATGTCGACGGATGCGGGGGCGGAGACATGGACATGCTCGGCATGACCAAGCTGACGGTTCTGAAGAGGATGAAGACAATGGGGAACAGGACGAAGACGAGGAGGATGAAGATGATGGAGAGGATGAGGAGGATGAAGAAGAAGAAGAGGATGAGGATGAGGATGTGGAGGACGAGGACGAGGACGAGGACGATGACTCGGACGACGATGAGCCAGCACTCAAATATGAACGAATTGGCGGTGCAGTGCCAGACTTGCTCAAGAAGGACTCTGCTTCGGCACTGGTCGTTGCGAATAAGCTGGTGGTGAGGACAGACTACTTTGTGGCTACGCTCTTGTTCATGACGTTCGGCAGGCACTTGGAACTCATGCAGGCATTGTGCACATCCTGGACCTCAGTGGCAAGCGTATAAAGTCATATAAACCTCACTTGGCTTCTGTCACTGATATTTCAATGGACTCAACTGCGAATTTCGTGGCCACTGCTTCCATGGACGGTGTGTACTTCAACATATCGCGTGTACTTCACTCTTATGCACCACTCCCAGGACAGATCTCCGTTCGTTCTATATCTACGACAGAAACATATTCGTTTGACCTAAAGAGACCGATGCGTACCATAGCCCTTGAACCCAACTTTGCGAAACGTACCACACGGGCATTCGTGTGCGGTGGTTTGGCAGGGAACCTGATTCTTTACGAAAAGGGATGGCTGGGTCATAAGGAAACAATCTTGCACTCTTCGGAAGGCCCTATATGGCAGGTTCGGTGGCGAGGCAGGCTTATTGCATGGGCGAATGATCTCGTGAGCATCTCCAATCTGCCTTCCACTTCTTTATTCTAGCTCATGCTTTCTAGGGGGTGAAAATCTACGACTATGTCTCACAGACACGCATCACTTTCATCGACCGGCCAACTGAAAGTCCCAGGGCTGATCTTTTCAAGTGTACACTCCAATGGCAGGACGATTCAACTCTGCTCATCTCATGGGCTGATCATATCAAGGTTGCTCGCATACGCGCGAGACCGAAGACTTCCAATAATGCAACTGTACCACCTCTCATTGTTGAAATCACAGCCGTATTCCAACTCGACTGCATGATAGCTGGCATAATACCTCATCCCACTCCAGGTCCTACTGCATCTACATCTCAAGCATTAATTCTTGCCAGTGATTCCGCTTCGACCATATCTTCAACTCCAACTTCCCTTGCGTTGACTTCCTTCCTCATCATCGCATACACTCCTCCAGACACATTTGTTGATGAAAGAACGGACGATCGTGCTAGGCAGGCACGCAAAGCCGCAGAACGCCCGGAACTTCGCATCATCTCCCGCGGAGGAGAGGAGCTTGCAGCGGATGCCTTGAGTATCACAGATTTCCATCTATGGGGTTGTAACGATTACATCCTCTGTGATGTTCCCGGCAGTGATACCGCTGCCGCTACTTCGGACGATAATAGATGCTACGTCGTCATGAGCCCCCGAGACCTTGTGCTTGTCAAGTCCAGGGATAAGATGGATCATGTTACTTGGCTAGTTGAACGCAAACGATATGAGGAGGCATTGAACGAGATGGAAGTCATTGAGGCTGAGACCTTAGCTGTCGTGAGGGACACGGCCTTGAGTGTGACTGAAATCGGACAGCGGTACATCGCACATCTAGTGAGCGAAGGTAAGTGTTTTTGTTTGTGGGAGGCGCTCCATTCACGAGATTTGTCTCCAGGTGATTTTGTGAAAGCTGCCCGCCTTACTCCAAAAGTGTGCGGCCAGGAGCCGAAACGTTGGGAGGATTGGATATTCGTCTTCGCGGAGAAACAACAACTCCATGTAATAACGGTCTGCACACTCTCGTTTCGGTTCTGACCCCCGTATTTTAGGCTATCATTCCCTTTGTACCCACTGAATCCCCGCGATTGGAGCACGTTGTATACGAGATGATGTTGGCACACTTCCTTACTCATGATCGACAGGTACGTTTTCTAGTAGTCATGATCCGTGTACAATCCTAATGAAACTACATATAGACTCTGCTGCAAACTGTGAAGGAATGGCCAAGAGAGATCTATAACATCGAAGCTGTGATTGTCGCTGTACGGTCAGAGTTGGACAAGGCAGCCTCCACGTCAACGACCATATCATCTACTCCAGGCTCGAAGCTCCTTATGGAGTGTTTGGCAGAGTTGTACGTCATCTGCAACGTCTCCTTCCACCTTGTTGCTGAGCAAGGTATTCTCAAGGTACACTGCCAATCGTCAGCCTGGAAAAGCCCTTCCCTACTTCCTCAGGCTACGAAGACCAAATGTTTTTGACCTCATTCGAGAACATAATCTCTTCACCGACGTTCAAGATCAGGTTCTGCTTTTGGTGCAGTTCGATGATGAATTAATGAAGCAACGAAAGCATGATGGCCAAGTTCTAGAAGAAAAGCGGAGTGACGCTATCACTCTCCTTGTTAACAATATACACTCTATCCCTGTTAGTCCCCCCTTTGATCGTTCACCTCTTTGACCTCATCGAGCATAATAGATAGGGCGAGTCGTACAACAGCTGGAGAGCAGCCCATACTACCTCTTCTTATACCTTGACGCATTGGTTATGGAAAAGGATCCAAATCTAGTCTCTGACTTCGCTGATCTACAGGTTTTTTTTGGTTTCTCCATTCTCCCTATCTCATTCCTCTAACATGGCCTACCAAGGTGAAACTATATGCTGAATTCGCCACACCCCGGTTAATCGACTTCCTTCGTGCAAGCAACTATTACAATCTCGAGATGGTATGCGAAGATCTACACCTCCCTTTGATAGTGATTGAAAGTGCGTCAGGCTTATAACGTGTGTCAAGAGAGAGACTTGGTACCTGAGATGGTCTTCCTTTTGGGAAAGATGGGCAACAACAAGAAGGCACTGATGCTCATCATCGAACGCCTTGGCGATGTTCAACGGGTAAGGTGCAGCACTTATGATGGTATCTCTTTTTTTAAAGGTCTTTTGTTAGGCCATCGAATTTGCCAAGGATCAAGGAGACGACGATCTTTGGGAAGATCTGCTCAAGTATTCGGAGACAAGACCAAGTATGGTTCATCCATCTACTACGGACATGATCTCACATTGGTCTTTCAGCCTTCATTCGCGGCCTGCTTGAAAACGTTGGGGTCGAAATCAGTCCAATTAGACTTATTCGACGCATCAAGAATGGACTGGAGATACCAGGTCTAAAAGAAGCGTTGATCAAGATCTTACAGGACTTTCACCTTCAAATATCATTGCTCGAGGGATGTCAGACCATCATGAATGGGGACAGTTCAGATCTTTCTCATCAACTGCAGAAGAACCAGACCAACGGCTTCTTCCTTGGTGGTAAGCACTATATGTTCTTTTGAGATTGAGGACAGCGAAATTGACCGCCAACAAAGCAAAAGCTGAGTGTCTGATATGTGGTCGTTCGTTGCGGGAAAACCCTCAGCCACTCCTCCTCCTTTTCCTATGTCGGCATGTGGTGCATGCACACTGTGCTCATGGTGGCGATCAGCTTCCACATCAGCCAGATCCAGCCTTGCGTGTGGTTGGCATCAGTAGTAGCGCAGTTGGGCTGAGCGGTAAAATTGCTTTGTCAGTATCCCTATCTTCAGACCTTTTTCACATGAACTATCGACGACTGATTGCTCCCTTTTAGTGAGTCGATCGTTCGATCGAAAATAAGGCAAGGGTGTCCTGTTTGTCATCAGAGGCGCGAAGGCCTACGGACATGATCCCATAGATTGCTTTGCTATGCTGTTGTTTTTTGGATACATAAATGATATACCCTGAAACTTCAAACGCAAAGTGCTATGATTCTCGGACACATCATGATCCACATGAAATATGGGGTATTGCTTTCGGCTGAAGCCCGAATGTCTCCTATATTAAATTTTGTTAGCCCCTAATCAGTGTGGCGCAGCTTTTCGAGTGTGTCGCTCGCCCCTATCTTGTAAATTTTATGTCTCAGCACAAAGGTTAGGAGACTCTTTCATTGTCCGATAATGTCCACAGCCTCGCGGACCATGCTCGAGGGCGAGGCATAAAAGGGCATTACATCGACCCATCAAAGGCCAGTATTCCACTCTCAGGAACTCGCCCACCTTACAGTCTGCCCAAAACTTCAACCGTATCACCATCCATCTTATTACTTCAACGATGAAATTCTCCCTCATCGCCGCTTGTGCAGTTCTTGCGCCAATCGCATTTGCCATCCCTGTAACAGTGCCCAGAAGTGAACTAGCAGAAGTACGTTCCCATTTCCTACAAATACAATAGCTAGTTATCTTATTGATCTCCATTTTTCAGAGGGGATGGAATTCAGGTTACAGAAAATGGCAGCCATCACCTTCTCGTTGGAACCGATGGTCCTCTTGGAGGCCTTACCGCCCAACCTATGGCAACGGTAAAGGTGATTGGTGGTATTACAACGGTGGAAACGGTGGAGATGGTGGAAACGGAGGTAAAGGTGGAAATGGCGGCAATACCAAAGGCGGCGGAAATGGTGGTAATGGTGGTAATGGTGGAAACGGGGGCGATGGCGGTAATGGATCTGGCAGTGGTAATGGCGGAAATGGCGGAAACGGAGGAAACGGAGGGAATGGTGGGAATGGGAGTGGGCCGGGTGGAAATGGCGGAAATGGAGGAAACGGTGGAAACGGCGGAAATGGCGGCAAAGGAACTGGCGCAGGCAATGGTGGTAACGGTGGAAATGGCGGTAATGGTGGTAACGGTGGTAACGGGTCAGGAAAGGGTGGAGCTGGAGGAAATGGTGGAAATGGTGGAAATGGGGGAAACGGCGCCAATGGTCAGCCCAACGGCATGAACGGTATGAACGGGATGACAAACATCGCATCGCGCATAGTCACCAGAATCCGAGTATCTTCCTCCTCTGCAGCAGCAGTTGGAGTTGTAGACTTCTTGGCTGACACATATGGTCGAGCCCAGGAGCTAGACGACGATGTCCCTGCCGCAGGCGTTGTTGTCGTTGCAGGTATCGTTGTTCCACTGCTGCTAGGATTCGGCGAGGCAATAGCGGTAGCGGCAGCGGGTGTAGTAGTAGTGGCTACTATAGGAGTGGCTTTGGCTTTTGGTGTGGCCGTAGCGTTGGAAGCGTTCATCCATGCATATTTCCCCCCAAGGCCCGCGGCCTGCGTAGCCACAGCATTCGACATTTTCTTCCTGACATCCTCCGACATGTTGCGAGCAGTTACACCAGGTCCCTCTTTTTTCCGTTTCTTCTTTGCGCCGCCCTCCATATCGTCGTAACCGTCCGCTGAGAGAGCATTAGCAGCGTTGTTTGCCTGAGCGGCAAGAGCAGCGGCGTGGGCGGCGGCCATATCTTGACGTTCCTTTCGTTCTCTCCGAATGCGTGTCTCCTCTTCCCGCTCATTTTTCTCCAGAGCCGCTAACCGCTTTGCGACGTCACTGCGGACAACTATACTCCACATGGGGGATCCATCTTCATACAAAGTTGCAGGGCGGTCAAATTGAGTGTCGTTACGATGGTTGGAAGCGGTTATCATGTCTGTTATGAGGTCTTGAAGACGCGCACGTAGGGCTAAGGCCAAGTAGTTGGTGGAATCGTCTGGGATAGTTTTAATTTTGTGCTGGGTGCCGATTGTTCGCATGGTTGCACCAAGAATGCGTGTGTCGAATGATGGAGTTGGAGGTTGTTTTCGTGTACGGTCTTCGAATGTACGGTATGAGTGTTGTTGCTCGTGCGATCGTTGTAGTGTTTCTTCTTCTGCCTGTAATCGATTTGTAAGGAATCGAGCAGCAATCGCGCAAGACACACCCTTAGATCTACACCAGCACTCCCTAATGCATCGTTCAATGTTGCAATGTCGGACGTGTCTATTCCCGAATTTGTCGCTGTCGCAGTTGTCGTGGCTGTTGTTATTGGACGTTGAACAGCTGGTGTTGCGACTTGCGTAGTAGCCGTCTGGGGAGCCATTGATGTTGCAGCATATGGAGTATAACCGTAAGTTGCCTGCGGATAATGAGATGTGTATTGATAGTGTGAGTACGCCGTCGTCCTGTATTTCAAGTTCAACACAAAGTCGCGAGATATGGATGTGTCTTTACGTGGCATGTGAAGTCTGCTGCTGCAATGCTGGATCAATTGGTATTTCTGAGAGACTAGTTAGATTAGAGTCTAGCAATTGATAAACTCAAGTCGTACGAGGCGTCGTCGCTGTCGCCCACTGGGTTGCGGTATATGTCGGCGTTGGAGCCGGCGGTACGGGCGTCGAGGGTTCAGATTCGGTTTTCATGTCTT
>JABAJT010000082.1:2928-21543 GCA_018850275.1 Tephrocybe sp. 9174TJB
GCTCAATTTCGACAGATATCAACCGTGGAATCGAAACGACATATTTTTGGCAAGGATGGCGACATCGAAGCTGATGAACACTAACGAGCCAGCTGCAAGCGCGAGCACCGAATATTTAAAGGCGTCTGGATCTTTCCACTGCTCTATCAGACTCCTGCATCTCTGGCCCAGTTTCTCTCATCATGAAGCTCTCTATGGCGATTCTGGGAGCTCTTTCGGGGTTACTTACAACCCCAGAAGCTGCTCTAGGTTCTTCGCAGCAAGCGTCGCAAACTACTGTCTCCAGCAGACACTCATTGAGAGCTCCCAATTTCGTTTTCGTCATTACTGATGATCAAGATCTTCAACTGGACTCGGTTTCATATCTTCCTTTCATCCAAAAGCATCTGCAGAAACACGGAACCTTCTTCAAGAATCACTTCGTTACCACTGCAATCTGCTGCCCGTCTCGCGTGGCCTTGTGGACTGGCCGCCAACCTCACAATACCAACGTCACCGATGTCAGCCCCCCATATGGTATGAAATCACAGCTTCACCGGCCGTGAATCGATGTTGACGACTCGTTCTCTTTAGGTGGCTACCCAAAATTCATCGAACGCGGTTTCAACGACAACTTCCTCCCAGTCTGGCTTCAGCAAGCTGGATACAATACGTACTACACCGGAAAACTGTTCAACGCACACACTGTTCAAAACTACAACAATCCCTTCGTAAAGGGCTTTACCGGGTCCGACTTCCTACTCGATCCTTTCACTTACAGCTTCTACAATTCGAGTTACCAACGCAATCGTGACGCGCCAGTCAGCTATGCTGGCCGCCATACTACAGAGGTCACGACTGAGAAGACTTTGGGATTCCTTGAAGACGCAATCGCGGCTGGAAAGCCTTTCTTCATTACCGCTGCGCCCATCGCCCCACATGCCGCTGTGGAGGGTGGTAACGTCGGCGGATTTACTGAACCTATTCCGTTACCACAACACAAAGATCTCTTCCCCAACGTCACCGTCCCACGCACAAAACACTTCAATCCTGATACAGTAAGTTGCTTTACGACTTGACGTAGGCCCGCACTTGGCTAACAAACGTTCATAGCCTAGCGGCGTCAGTTGGATTCGCAACCTGCCTAAACAAGACCAGGCGACCCTTGACTACAACGACCACTATTACCGCCAGCGCCTGCGTTCTCTTCAGGGTGTCGATAAACTTGTAGACAAAGTCGTTACTCGTTTGGACGAAGCCGGTATCCTCGACAACACCTATATCATCTACACTTCCGATAACGGCTACCACATCGGCCAGCATCGCCTTCCACCTGGCAAAACCTGCGGGTTCGAGGAAGACATCCGCGTTCCGCTCTTCATCCGTGGACCCGGTGTAACTGCTGGTCACGAGGAGAACGCTGTCACCACACACATCGACTTGGCCCCCACTATCTTTGATTTGGCTGGAATCCCACTTCGTGCCGACTTTGATGGTGCTCCTATCCCCGTCACTAAGAATTCCAACGAGGTTCGCCACGAGCATGTTACTGCGGAGTTCTGGGGATCTGGCATAGGTGAGGGTGAGAAGGGTAATGTTGGTAAGTCGATCGCACGCTCTCGGTACAAGATCAGTCATCCTGAACACGTTATCACCCAGCGCCAGGAAACATTCCAGTTTTCTTTAATAATACATATAAATCCGTTCGTCTTATTGGACAGGGATACAACTTGTACTATTCGGTCTGGTGCAACAACGAGCACGAGCTCTACGACTTGAATGTAAGCCTCAAACCAGTCTTATTATGCCTACCGCTCATTTCCAACCAGACGGATCCATACCAACTGAGAAATCTCTTCCCTGCCGGAAACGCTACCACGAGCCGCGAGCCTCGCCTGCTGGGTCACAGCCGCTCTCAAGTGATTGCACGGCTGGATGCACTCCTTCTCGTCTTGAAGTCCTGCAAGGGCGAAACCTGCATCAAACCCTGGAACGTTCTTCACACGGACGGTTCTGTCAAGAACCTTCGCGATGCCCTTAGTTCCAAATATGACGCGTTTTATACGAAGCAGCACAAAGTGTCCTTTGATCGCTGCGAACTTGGGTACATCATCGAGTCTGAAGGACCACAAATTCCCCTGACGTATCGTCACGACTGGGATTTGTGGACTTGATCGAGGGTAGAATACGGTAAAGAATGTGTTTTTAAGGGGGAAAATATAGGCTTTTGAACGTCCAGGTGCAGACAAGCATGAAATGTTTGCGCGTTGTTTGCGTTCGAACTGAGGGTTGTCTGAACTGTATCCTCCTCCTCCAACCCCCTCTGTCCTACGCGTCACTGAGGTTTGCGTTGAAATATACTCAGGTTTTGGACATCAAGGACTTAGGGATGAAGTAGTATATAATTGTGTTTTTAAGGGGGGAAAATATAGACTTATGAATGTCCGGGTACAGACAAGTTGATAACAAACGTTTCTGGGCTATGGATTGTTTACGCGTTGTTTGTGTTACTACTCGAACTTGTTGATCCAGGGTTGCAAGTTTTCTGCCTTGACCTCTTCCCTAACTCATTGACATCCTTCATTCCCCTCTATTGTGCGCGTCAAGCTTTGCAATGAACATGGACTCAGATTTTGAAATTGAAATTCTTTCTAACCCACGTTCGCCGTATTTTGTAAGTAAATCCCAAGGCGCTTTTCAGTTGTTTGTTAACTTCTAAGACTGTCAGTCCATAGGAGTATGCTCCGAATGAAGAGGTCGAAACGATAGCATGGTTGGTCGACGAAGTAACGGGACAGGCCATTATACCTTGGCCGATGCTCTCCGACATACAACCGAACTCTGACAATGATGACAGCACCCTTGTGCCAACTGCTTCTATGTCACACAGTCAAGCTTGTGAGGGAGTATCAGACTTTCCAGCTGCTCAACTGATATACAGTTATCGAAAGTATCGTCTATTCTACCAGTGAAGCAAGAAGATCTTGAAGATACGCCTTCCTTGCACTTTGAATCATCGTCAATTCCCGCTATGGTCGAGCCCGGACCTTCAGCGACGGTCAAGGTCGAGGAGGCTTCGGTTTTGTTTCAGTCGACTGAACCCGTAGATCGTATTGGTTCACTTCCAAATACTTCCATTTCTCAAGCTGAACCAACGCGTCGTGCGTTCATGGACGCCGTAGTAGTTGCCACGCCCTCATGGTTCCGACAGCACCTCGATCGCGCAAAGAAGGAGATTGGAGAACGAGAACGTCGCGTGTTCATGGACGCCGTAGTAATTACCACGCCCTCATGGCTCCGACCTCGCCTCAATCGTGCGAAGGAGGTTGGAGAACGAGAAAAATACGAGTTTTTGAACGTATGGCCTCTCTTTTCATCCGTCACACTTCCCCTAACGGCTTCTTAAGCTTACCTACAAGATCAAACTCCCAAAAGACGTCAAACAGGAGGGCTTTGGCTCGGTCTTCAGACGTGTCGATGCCCTGAACATCACGCCCTTCCAGCTTCCACCTCATCTTCAAAACGACCACGACCTCCTTAATTTCACCGTCTGTCGCGATTTTACCTCTACCACTTACGGTGGAAACCGACAACAGACATTTCCGAAGCTTTCTCAAAAGTTCTGTGACCGCCACCCTTATAGGAACTTCATGTATCTCAACCTTACCTATAATCCATACGCCCCACAGCGGCCTGGATATCCGGGCCTATTCTACAGAAGCCATGTGTCAGAACTTCCGCAGGAGCATCGCGTCCTTATTCGTATTGACCATGGTGTTTGGCTATATCTGGGGCAGTATGAGTTGATACCAGCCATGCCTCTGACAAAGGAAGAATGGGCCGCAAAGTCGAACCAGGTGAGCTTCAGAAAGCACCCAAAGTCCATTCATCCATGCTGAAGTTGTTATGGTCTAGACGAAAGACAAATGGTGTACGAAAATTGCTACGAAAATTTGGGGTGCCGATATGAGGATACGGATCTCTCTTCGCCGATCCCTTGGCAGGGAGCCTACGCCGAAGGAAATTGAGTCCGGTACCAACACTCGTGTTACGGCTGAGGATGTGCGGCATGCCCTGGACAGCGGGTCAGAGGTACGCGTTTCAAGATACATTTGCTGACACTTCATTGACTGGACTCAACTCCTTTCATCGGGTAGGTGATAAAGGTGTCTGTAATGAAGTGTGTGGGGTACGATGAAGCCTTCCAGCGAGAGCTGCGGGAAAAACGTTCAGCCTGGACGCCGTCTTCCAAGGAAGATAAAAAGGTTACAGCTAAAGAACAAGAGAACATGACTTCCAAGGTAAGCAATACCTGGAATTTATTGCGGACACGATACTTACGGTGCACCCAGCAGACCATCGTTTCTAAAGAACCTATCACCTCGAAACGTTTAGAACCGATGACGATTGTCGACAGCATGGCCAACACACTTTCGGAGCAAAGTGGCCTTCGTGTATATGACGGAGATCACGTTCGGCAAAATAGTGCAATCGCGACCCAGGATATCCCGAAGGCAACGGAAGGTGTTGCGAACCCGGTAGTTGGACGGAGAAGGAAACGTCGGGACTCCTCTACGAGCGCTGCTGGTTCAGGGCATCAGGAGCTACCGGTGTCATCGCTCACTGAAATTGAAAGCGGCCCTATCACGAATACCCGCTCACCACGCAAGCGACGGATGCCTGCGAGGTATATAGTTTGATTTCCTGCGATCGTCATTTGTCCCGGTTGAAATATTGTACTGTATTGTTCGCTAATGTAGTTTTTTTTTGACTGGGTGAGTATTGTTACGACATCATGCACTCTGAGCTCGAACGTGTTGATAAATAGTATATCATTTAACCTGAGCCTTTGGTAACGCCCGAAAGACAAAGTACCAACACAGTAACTGACTATCTGGCAAGAGTCGAATGTGAAGTCGATGTGCACAGATTTGTGGTGATGGAATGTGTGGTGACCCGTGAAGAGCTGGATATATACTAACTAGTAATTGTCAGGCCTTACGCAGTCAGAAAGAGACATTAGGATGAAGCTCCTCTGACGTTCTTTGCTCTCTTCATCGTCCTCCGGGTCTAATCCATCTCCGAGTCCATCATCAGGAACTCCTTTAGCTTGTTCAACCCTCGAGAATCTTGAGAGGTCACTCTGGACAGATTTCTGAACATCAACGAGATGAACGAGTTGGCGCATATTGGGAGTCTTCGCGACAGCCGCGGAAACGACTTCAAGGGTACGTTTTGCGTCCTTGAAATCTCTGTGTTTCGGGAGAGGTTCCTCGGCAGCAGTTAGAGGAGGGTTGGCTTCCTCGGCGGTCTGCTCGGCAGCAATCGTATTCTCCAGTAGGTCTGCGAAGCGGAGAAGCTCATCCGCCAGCCTACCATCCTTCTCAAGCGCTCCATCCTCAATTAATTGGGCAATTGTTTGACGGAGTTTTTGGAGTTCTGGCTTCAAGAGGGTGATATCGACACGGCAGGCGGGCCATGTGACATTTGACACGGCGAGAGAACCAACGCCAGCATGGTGCTGGTTGCTGAAATTCCTTGTGACTGTAAGGGTATGCTGCAGTCTCGCAATGTCAAGTGGAGTTTCTCCGACTCCGTTCTCTGAGTGAAGGATGTCTGAAGAAGTATGATCAAGGAGTGTGGCGGCAATTTCTGCATAACCGCGATGAACAGCACAGTGCAGAGGTGTCGATCCATCAACATCGCGCATAGCAAGGACGGCTTTCGAAAATTGGACGATCACGGCGACTGATTGTTTTGCTCCTTGCTTCACGGCCACATGAAGAGGCTACAATTCACGACAGGGGTCAGCGTTGGCCGGGATGCAGAACAATCAATATCCTACAGTATTCAAGCGCCCCTTGGATTGTTGCAAGAGTAGAGCCTCATTCACGTCACGAGGAAGCTTCTTCAGTAGGTCTTCAATTACATCCGAGTGTCCGTTGAGACATAGCAGATGGTAGACGTTCCATCTGTCATGGAATGTGAGTATCAATTGGCCCAAGGAGAATAAGAACTTACCCTCGAATAGTATCGCTCACAGCGGGGGATACAGACTTTGCAAGAAGGAAATGAATTATCTCGGGCTTACAGCCTACATGAGCAGCCAACAGGACTGCGTTATAGCCCCAAAATCTGATCCTACAGGACTATATGAGTTGACCACAAGGAGGATGAACAGCTGACTCACAGTTCATGGAGACAGGTAGACATAAACTTGGCCTTCTTGGAGAACATGAGTTTCAGGAGATCAAAATCGCGACTCAAGATGGCAGACATAAGAGGCGAGTCACCCAAGTTCGAAATCGTCCATCCAAGCCACCCAGGAAGGACATTTTCGAGGTTATTGATGCGGCGCATTTGATACGCACGTTCATCCCCGCCTGTTGCCATGTAGTGCTGATAAGCAGCAAGTGGACGGTCTCCAGCAAGGTATTCGATGGTCAGTTTGGCACCTATCCGAGCCGCCCTCCACACCATGGGATAAGGCGTCGGAGTAGGTGAAATGGCATTCGGATCGCTCCTTTTCGCTAAATCTGCTCGCTTTTTGCCGTGGACTGTGAGTCCCAGATACATCTTGTTCTTGTCGTTCGTCGCGATAGCTGTTCCGTGGTCAATATGGTCAACCTCTATTTCAATGCCTTTTCCGGTCTTGCGAATGTAAGCGTCGAGGATTTCAACCCTGTCTTCGCTCACAATGGTGTCAATGATAGGATCCTCCATGGGTATATGAACGGGACAGGAAGCGTAGAGATTGAAAATCTTATTATAGGCCTCTAAGTCGTTGTCGTAGATCGTTTTGAGGAGTAAGTTCCCGGTTTGCCGAATATATTTCTTCTGCATTGCTGTGCCTTGAGCTTGATAATACCAACTCACTCGCGCCTCGTCAAGCATTCGCTTTGGATGAATATCCGACTCCACCGAGGAAGGCCGCCTTGCAATGTCAAAAAATTTGGCGTTATCTTGAGGTGCTTCGGTGGCGTCAGAATCATATGACGCCTCTGAGGCATTGTCACTGTCTTCGTCGTCTTCGAAGAAGGATGAGCCAGATATTCTTCGCGCACCACAAAAAGTGTGTTACCGTATATATTAACATATTTGGTACTAAACTTGTTGGCATTCTCAGGAGGCTTGTATTGAGCTGCAGCAATTGCCATGACGAGCTTGGCGGTCTCCCATTGGCGTCCACAGATGGCGGCAAACAACGGCGTGTGGCCTATATACTTATTATCGAGTAGACTTATGATGATTGGCTGGGCGTACCTGTATAATCCCATCTACTTGAACCTATTTGAATGGAAATGTTAAGAGGAGCAGTGAAATCAGTAGCGTCGTCTGGAGGAGGTAGGCACAGTTGCTCGATTTTCTTGTCGTCCCCAGTAAAGCAAGCTTCATAGAGTTCGTCATACCTTTTAACAAGGCTCTCGGTAACAGGATCGTTGTAATAGCTGTTGCTAAGAAGAAAATACGGTGCTAGTACTTCCGTACTAGATGCGACGCCACCTTGTTTGTCGTATGGTAATGGAGTGCATGGAGATTCTGGGTATAGCTCGTTCCATGTTTTGGCTCCACGACCTTTGAGGAGACGTTCTATATTGACAAGATAGCTGTGGCATGTCTTCTGGCAATGTAGCTCTTGAGCCCCAGATGCAGTTTCGGATAGGGTCCACTCTTTAATCTTGGCTCGCTGCTCCCGCAAGAGGTCGGTGTAAAACTTCTTCCACCCCGTAACCTCAGTGATGTCGTTGTCAGACGATGCCACAGATGCTTGCGATGAAGCAATTCTTTTTTCAAGAAAGGAGATTCCATACTGAACCCAGTCAAGGACGGTCTTTCGAGACAAAGAGTCGACATTATCGCCTCGAGAGTTATATAGGCCGACATTGAAATCGACATCAAGCGCTAGAAGTAACTGTGCAACGTCATCGTACTGCGAGATAGCAGTCTCAAGAGGGAAGAATACCCCATCAAAGGGTTTAGTTTTTCCATAGCGGAAATTGGTTTGAAGCTCTTTCTGAGGACTAAGATTTGATCAGTGAAATACAGCCGATGGGGATAGTGAGATACTTGCATGGATTTTATTGTTTCGTTCACATGCTCCTCGGTCAATGAAAGTTTGGCACCATGAGCAAGGAGTGTTGCCAGCATTGAATAACGTCGTTTGTCAATAACGCTAGTAATCGGGAATATCAAGGCCTTCCAGTTGAGATATGGGAAGTTGAGGACAGTATTCGCATTGGGATCGTACTTCAGGATCGTCGATACGAGCTTTATCTTGTCTGCGATGACAGCGCGATGGAAAATAGTACGAAGGCGGTCATCAGCTGTGGATGTCGAGGCACCAGCAGACAGGAGCTTCCGCAGGATTTCATATGCTTCGTCCTCATTATCGCGGAGAATCGTCAAGGACAAAGGATGTAACGCCTGATTGTCCCGAGAAGTGTTCACGAGTGTAGCATCGGCGCCTTCTTTAAGCAACTCATCAGCACCCTCGACGGAACCAGTTAAGACTGCATGAGCCAAAGGCGTGAAGCCAAGGTCCCAATCGGGTAAATTAACGTCCAATACGTCGGGCTGATCATCCACGTCTTCAGGGAATTCTTGCGTCTCTCGGATATCAGGTGGGCTAGCATCCGGACCCCGTGTCTTTCCCTTCCGTCCAGAGTCTTCGTCTGTGTCCTCGTCTTGACCCACATCCTTGTCGACCGATTCATCCCCACTCTGTACATCCGTGTCAATCGCCATCACACCCAGTGAATCATCCTCGGAGGTCCAATCATCGTCTGAAGTGGCTCGTTCAACGATTGGTGCCGTGTCACCCGTTTCCTCATCCGTCTCAGTTCCAGTAGCTTCGGCAGCAGCCTTATTGCTCGCACTCTTCTCGAAGAGCTTCCGGATAACAATGAGTTGGTCGTACTGTGCAGCCAGATGTAGGGCACTGCGACCGTCAACTAGTCTTGCGGTGATCCTTGTACCCGCTTCGATGAGGTCGCAAGCAATTTTCGTAGCGCGAGTGATGATAGCAAGATGGAGCGCTGTGCGCCCAACATGATCCCTTCGATTAACGTCATACTTGTTCTTGATCATACTGGAGACGGTGCTTCGGTCGTGAGCGGCAATGGCAGCAAAGAATTTCTCAGTTTCGCCGATGTACACTTGGGCACTCCATTCACCAACGTCAATGGGATTGAAGCTTCCAGAGATACTCTGGCGTCCAGGATCCTCTTCGATGAAACTAAATAATAGGCAGAAGGAAGATGAGAGGGGTGGTGTGAGCTACGAAGTTATTGACGCACGCGATTCGTCCCCTGACATATGTGTTGTCCTCCTCTTCCTGGAGCTTCCGTTCGTCTTTGTCAATCGGTTCGGGACAGTGCTAGGTGATTGTATCAGCCCATATCCGTCTATAAAAGGCATATTATATACATACCTCACAACAATCTTCAACACATTCTTCCATCGTTCCGAAGAAAGCAGGATGACGATGAAGGCGCCGATCCTTGTTTTTAGGATTGAAAGTAGCTGCCAATGCAACTTCGTCAGTAGATGTTCCATCAGAGAAAATAACTCCGTACAGTTCATTCCCAAGTCGGTCTGATAAATGAGCTTGTCGATCCTACGGGCAGTCCATCCTGGGCCGTATGGTATATGGAGCGTCGCGACATCATAGTCATTCATCTCGAGGCCTCCAATGGATGTCTCTTCTTTCAAATCTCCCTTATACTTACGTTTGCGTCTGTAATACCTATGCAGTGGATTGGGCCTCCCGCGAAGGTTCCTTCTCGATTCGAGGAAGTCGTATCGAGCATTTGTGTCGGCAAGTTTCTCTAATACCAGAAGGCGCGCTAAACCCTCGATGCGTGCAATTGCACGTTCGTAGATCTATCATAGTAGAATTGAGCTCAACTTGGTATGGGGGCAGTAGAAGCCGCAGGGAAAAATTACCGTGGGGTCTATATTGTCACGTTCAAGGTTTGGAACAAATACTTCGAAGTCACGCCTGGAGTACTTGGCAAGGCGAACTTCATAAGAGGGCGATCGTCTGGTCATGTCGACGGTGTTGGCCTGGCGCATCATGGCAACGATGGCTCGAGGGTTCGCAAGAACACGTGAACCTGACGAGCGTTAGTTTAAAAAAGCAGTCAAAACTAAGAATGAGTTTACCATTGTAAAGACAGCATGGCGCATCGATGTCGAAGCCAGCTAGGATCTCGGCTGGGGAATTATATAGCCTGAGGATAATCTGGACAGAACGGTATGGATATTGGGCTGAAAAACCGGGTTCAATGCATGTTAACTTCGGCTAACCTCATTGCTTACAGTGTATTGAAACGGTATGCTTGGTCCGGACACAGGTGACATCCCATGGCACGGAATCCCGGACGGCTTCATATATCTGAATGATTTTCTTCTCTGCCTGAAATAATACATAGTTAAAACATTGATTTAGAGGCAAGACGAGTATCTGCCCACCTGCTCGGCGTTCATTCCCCAAAGGAAGAGGTCGACATCCGAGGTGGGGTACGCTTCTGAGTGAAAGTATTTTCTGATAGATCGTTTGGACTCCTTGGTTGCGTCCGACATAGGAGCAAGACATGCAAGAACAGAGCCTCCAGCGGCAATAACATTATTCCAGTCAGTCAACTGTGATAAGGATCCTTCAGTGAAAATCGCCCAATTCTTCTTGAATGCATCGAGCCCATCAATCACACTGGGGTCCCCCTCCTTCCTGCGGCTCGTGTCTGAGAGCGGCATCACATGCTTGCTTGACAGATCCTGGTCATCCTTAACAACGCGTGCCCTCGTGGTTCGGATGGCGTCGGGCGCGTCGAAGACGTCGACCAGACCAACGAAGGGATCCGCCAACCTCGCATTTGTCTTGTCTGTCGCAAAAAGCTTTCTGAGCTGGGCTTCATCGTCAAGAGAAGGTTGTAAAGCCTCATCGAGAGATATTCCAGGCCCTTCGGGGAGTGATAGGATACGATTTATGAAGGCATGGACCTCGGGTGATTGGTTCATTTTTGTCGATGAGATGCGGCGGATTTGAATCCTTTTATGTTAGCAGCCTCATGCCAGCAGGGCCGTTGGCGTGGAGTCACTGTCAAACGGAGCGTCCTGAACGTGGCAGAGCGTCGGGTCATGGCGTCGGTGCCGCAGTTATTTATCTCCGCTTAGCCTCCCGCCTCCCAAATTCCACACGCTCAGGACCATATGGGGTCTTGCGACTTGTGTAGAGTGACTCCTGAAATGACTCCAAGAGAGTCCAAGACACGATGAATCACGCCTGGTAAGCATGAACGCACGTCGTGGGTGAGTAGTATGGACAGGTGCGCGAAGTCACAACCAACTCCGAATACGCTGACATCCGTCAATTCAAATTTCAGGGAATGTGATGTACTATACGACACATGAGATAAATATGCTGAGGTCTCAGTATGTATAAACTCTATCCATGCGAATGATGTTGCACCTGCCCCTTGGCTGGTGTGAAACCTAGCGAGGGTTGGTAGCTCTTCAGAAATATCTATGTTCTTTGATGTGTTGAATTGGTGACAATCTGATCCGAGGCAGACATGACGGATGTGCATGGAAATGACGGCAGAGTTGGCGCAACGTCAGAAGAAGTTAAGATGCAGAGATGTTATGGTGTAGAGGGAATGGCATACGACGTTATATTAGCCACTAAGTCGTGAGGTGCGCTAATTCTGGCCAAGGAAAAATGAGACTATTCTCTACATCAACTTCACATTGGGCAATGATAACTCACCGCCAACCGTATTCCGTCGCCCTTACGATCCACCGTACCGCACTCGCTCTATCACCAACAACAGCGACTTTCCCACTCTCTGTTAGGCCAAGAAAATGCCCAGATTCAGGGTTCTGGAGAAGATATCGATCCTTCACGACACCGTCCTCTTGGATATACCACTAGAGACATAGGAAAGAATGTGGTCGGACTCGGACTTCGAGGGTATAAAGAGAACTCACCTTCGTCTGTTCGGTTTCTTGGGCACCCGCGGCTTTGGATAACATTCAACATCAGAAGCGAAAGGCCTGCGTTTCAAAATTAAGGCATACCATTGGGGCCAACTTTATCATTAGATGTCGATTGCCTAATATCGCCGGCCCAAGGGAAAAGGCCTGTGATGAAGTGATATCCTTCGATTTTTTGAGGTGTCATAGCAGGAGTGTTAAGAAGAGGCGACATGAATATACATAGTTGCTTCTTAAAGGCTCCGGAGCACTCCATGACATTAAGATTGCTTCACGGAGTGAAAGGAAAACGCGTGGCACATCAATAGCAGTATCACCATTTCTTCGAGATTTCAATTGTCTATTGTGAGATCACAATACGGATCGACGCCACCAGTTTTAAATTTATGGCAGATGCTTCCTGAATGCTAGCCAATTTTGACTCGCTCAGCATTTCCTGATATTCTATTGTTCCTTTTAGTCCCGCGTAGTACCCTTACAAGCGTATATTTGCGCACCTGCTGACAAAAGGCGCCTGTCAACGCAGTTATCGCTATTTGAGAGCAAAATTAGTCGATGTCGAAAGGGCAAATGCCTAAGACGGATTGTGTGACAAACAAACTGGCAGGTTTGGGAAACATCAGATTGTAAACACTTAGAGCACTGTGGGCGAAAAAGTACACCGGGTTGAGCTAGGCCCTTACTTTCACAACTATGTCGAAGAGGTGGTGTGACCTTGGAAGGCAATAAGGGGAACTTGGGAAGTGGCCTAGACGAATTCAGATCGGCATCATACCGCATCAGTACTACCCCGAGCTCAAGTCCTCTCAATTGGACCCGCCACAGAACTGGTGATTGAGTTGTTGGTCGCCTTTTGGCATCGAATTTCCAATGAATCGATGAGAAGAGAAAGTCGGGATTGTCCGAGGTTAGGCTCCTAAATGTATTGACATAATGTTAGGATGCGAATTATTGTTAGGACGTCTACACACCTTCCGTATCTGTTCAAGGTCGTCTTTGAACCCATCGACCACTGACGACATCCAAAACTTCCTGAACTTGGCTTTCATCAATTGTTCTTCCGATTCTTTCTTCTCTGGGTCCGCCGCGTTTATGAATGATGGAATTTTCGGAGGAGGTGGTGAGGGCGAGGGTGATGTTCGGCGCGCAATCTGGCGTGATTTCGAAGGTTCATCAGTTTTCGTGCTATGTATGATATTTTGGGCATTGGTAACGGCATCTTCTGGTTCTGAATCAGACTCGGAAGAGGACGACGACGAAGCTTCAGATGACGATGAAGGTTCTGGGGTTTTCTGCGAGATTACGGGTTTCTGTGATTTCGGTGAAGGCTTCTCTTGGTCTGAATCTGATTCTGAAGACGAGGATGACGAAGAGGATGAGGAAACTGCCCTCCTCTTACGCTTCCGTACTCGTTTTCTGGGCGGAGGTCGAACAGCAGCTGGACCCATTTTGTTGTGATGAGGTTGAAGTTGAAATTTTGAATGTCACGCGAGGGCACAACACCCAAACTAGGGTTAGGGTCAGCTGTGCATGACTCGGATAAATTTTGAGGTGGCAGTCACTGTCTTGTTTCACCCTTTCATTATCGCCCCGGTTCATCATGTCCGAAAAAGTAGTGGGCGTACTCGGTAGGTGTACGTGGCTGAACAATCCTCTTTGGTTCATTCACTAACCGTATCGCAGATGTTATACCGATGATTATTGATAATTCTCAACAATTGTGCAGGAGGCGGCCAGTTGGGTCGTATGCTCGCCGCATCGGCGTCTCTGCTGAATGTAAAAGTCATTTTCCTTGACGTCGGCGAATCGTCACCTGCGAAGCAAGTCGTTGCTCCCCTTGGGCCAAATTTCGCACATATCGACGGCTCGTTCACCGATCCTGAAAAGATCCAACAACTCGCTAGTAAAGTTGACGTCTTGACGGTAGAGATCGAACATGTCAACGTCCAAACATTGGAGAATGTACAAACTAGCTCTCAAGGATCATCACTTGCCATTCATCCCAGCCCGAGCACGATTCACATCATCCAGGACAAATTCAGACAAAAGCAACATCTCTCCGCACGCGGGTGCCCCATCTCCGAATTTTTGTCTGTAGAATCAACTGAAGAGTCTGTCAAGGCCTCCGTTGATAGGCTCGGGCTTCCTCTGATGTTGAAGAGCCGCACCTTGGCCTACGATGGAAGGGGGAACTATGTCATCCGGGACGTGTCTCAAATTCCCGACGCCATATCAGCCTTAGGAAATCGTCCGCTCTACGCTGAGAAGTGGGTCCCTTTCGAGAAGGAAATCGCAGTCATGGTTGTTCGTACGGTTGACGGAGAGGTGCAGTCGTATCCGGCGGTGGAGACCGTTCACAAGGAGAACATCTGTCATCTGGTCTTTGCGCCTCTCCGTAGCAGAAATCCCTCTCTCGCGCAGCGTGCACGCGACGCAGCCGAGGCTGCAGTCAAGACTTTTTCTGGTGCGGGCGTGTTTGGGGTGGAGATGTTCCTTATGAGCAACGGTACCGCGCTTTTGTTCTGAATGTGAACGATTCTGATCATATTTACCAAGGCGACCTATATATTAACGAAATTGCTCCCCGTCCGCACAATTCGGGGCACTACACAATCGAGGCTTGTGAAACTTCCCAATACGAAAATCACCTGAGGGCGATCTTGGGCCTGCCTCTAGGCTCCACTGCCCTCAAAGTGCCCTCTACCGTTATGCTCAACCTCATTGGACACTCATCCTCTATGGATGAAATAAACAAGACAGTTCAAGTTGCCCTCACCGTCCCTGGAGCAGCCACACATCTCTACGGCAAGTCAGAATGCCGCAAGGGCCGTAAAATGGGTCACATTACCATCGTAGCGGACTCAGACGCTCAGCTCCGTTCGAGGCTAAGACCTCTCCTCGAGTCCTTACCCTCGAGTACCTCCGAGGAGATCGATCACTACGCCCCCTTCGCGACGGAACCTGGCTCTGGGCGATCCGACCCCCAGCCTCTCGTTGGTATCATCATGGGGTCCGATTCGGACCTGCCTGTCATGCTCCCAGCGGCTCGAATTCTTGATCGTTTCCGCATCCCGTACGAGCTCACTATTGTCTCGGCCCATCGCACACCCGATCGCATGGTCGAGTACGCTAGGTCGGCGGCTACCCGTGGATTAAGAACTATTATCGCAGGCGCTGGCGGCGCGGCACATCTACCTGGCATGGTTGCTGCAATGACCGCTCTACCAGTGATTGGTGTTCCTGTTAAAGGAAGTACGCTCGATGGGGTTGACTCGCTACATAGCATTGTCCAGATGCCAGTAAGTTTCAATAACCCAAGCTTTTTCCGCCGTTTCCTTGTTTTTGGGATTTGCTGACGCGTGACTGCAGCGCGGAATTCCTGTCGCAACTGTCGCCATCAATAACAGCACTAACGCTGGGCTTCTTGCCGTCCGCATCCTCGCGGCAGGCATCCCGACCCTGGTCACTGCGATGGAGGAGTATCTGTCTGGTCTTGAGAACGAGGTCATGGGGAAGGTCGACAAGCTTGCGGAGGTGGGGTGGGAGGAGTATGAGGTGAAGCGGACATGACTTGCCCCCATCCAACGCCATCTTCCATTGAATGATCTTGATGGTACCCTGACGGACTGTGGTGTGAGTCCAGGTGATTAGGGCATAGTTTGTTTTCTTGATGTCATTTTTCCGACAAGATTTTCCTTGTTACAGACTCAGCTAGTTCTTGAAAGGGTACATGCTTCGACGTGGGGTATCTGGGGTATGTCATTCGGCGGCCCGGATGGCTTCTTCATGTATTGTCTATTTGTCGCCACCATAAGGCAATTGAGTGCCTTTTCAGCAAATATCCGTGCGTCTCTGAGCTCGAGGTCTTGTCCAATGTGCTTGAATTACTTGTGTCGAGTTTATCGTTTGCTACGGCAAAAATACTTCCGCTGACCTATTTTTTCTACATCTCCAGTAGTAAACGTTGCTTTGCGAAGACTGAAGACGAAGTGAAAAATGTATGGTTCTTCCGAGGGGTTGGTCAGAAGGTGCGTGTTTCACGTGATACAATGTGAAGGTTTGAGTGACGCGGTGCCACAAGCAGTCAATTTGCGCCAAAGTTGTCCAATTTCCCGTCACATCCCTAAAGCTCATCACACAACCGTTTCTGCGATGGCTCCAGTGTTGTTCTTTGCCCAGGAATGCAGAAAAACCGGTGGGCCGGGCGGACCGTTTTACCTCTGGACATATTGTCCTACTCTTTCAATTGCGCGTCCTTTCTTTCGTCTACCCATCCTCCTCTAGCTATGGGCCGGGCGGGCAAACGGACCGCCGCTTTTTTGGTCGCTTCATGCTTGGCTCCTCGTCAAGGCAAGCTCTTTCTCTTGGCGGTGGTGTGCAGCGATGTAAACAGGTGCCCGAATGTTATCCGACGTACGGCCAAAACAGTATATATACCTCTTCGAAAAGCATCATTGGATCCCAGAATACTTCCACAGTCTTCTAAGTCTCTTACACAATGAAGTGGTTCGCCTCCATCATCGCTCTCACCGCCGCCCAGCTCGCTTTCGTGCGCTCTTCTTCAAACTTTCTGAAATTTGAAACTGATTCATTTCTGCATAGGCTGCCCCCGAACTCGTCAAGAGGGCTAGTGTTAACGACGTTGCTACTGTCGGATACGCTACTCTCAACGGAGGGTAAGCAATGCATTGAAACTGTACATTTCTGCATCTGTAATTCTAAATTTTCGCCACCTAGTACTACCGGAGGTTCTGGAGGCACCAGCACCACCGTCACCACCCTCGCCGCCTTGACCTCTGCTGTTACTGGTGACGCCAAGAAGGTCGTCATCATTTCTGGCGAGTCATTTCGTTTGCTAGTTCAAAAATCATTTTGACCATGCATATGTTCTTTAGGAACCATCACCGGAAACACTGTCGTCAAGGTTGGCTCCAACACATCTGTTATTGGCGCTAAGGGATCTTGTGTGTACCCATAAGTTTATTCGAAGGAAACGGTTTCTGACATTCCCTGAAAGCCCTTGTTGGTGTTGGCCTTCGTGTCATCGATGTCTCCAACGTCATCATCCGCAACGTCAAGATTTCCAAGGTTTTGGCCGATGCTGGTGACGCTATCGGCGTCCAGGCTGCTCACCAGGTGTGGCTCGACCATCTCGACCTTTCCTCCGACCGCGACCACGACAAGGACTAGTACGTGGACTTGACTACACCTTATCATCTCTTCTCTCATGACAAACCAGCTACGATGGTCTCCTCGATTTGACCCACGGTGTTACTGGCATCACTGTCACCAACTCCAAGCTCTACAACCACTGGAAGGGTTCCCTCGTTGGCCACTCCGACAGCAACGGCTCCGAGGATACCCCCATCACTGTCACCTACGCCAACAACTACTGGTCCAACCTCAACTCCCGTACCCCCTCCTTCCGTTTCGGCCATGGCCACATCTACAACAACGTCTTCGACAACAACAACGACGGCATCAACACCCGTGATGGTGCTCAGCTCCTCGTCGAGAACAACGTCTGGACTGGTGCGTATCCCTTCCTATCCTCCTCCACTTGTCAATCTGATTTTCGCTTTAGGCACTTCTAAGCCCCTCTACTCCACCGATGAAGGCTTCGCCGTCGCTACTGGTAACGACTTCGGTGGTGCCTCCAACACTGCCCCCACCGGCACCTTCACCAAGGCTCCCTACTCCTACACTTTGCTCGCCACCTCCAGCGTCAGGTCCTCCGTCGTTGCTGGTGCTGGCCAGACCTTGACCTTCTAAAGTATTGAACAGCGAATTTAGTTGGTTCGGAGCACTTGCTTAACTGTCCGTTGAAGTAAAATACTTTGGGGATTGTACAAAATATGCTTCTAAATCAAATTCCACTTTTTCCATTTTTCGTGCAACTTCAGTCAACTTTGGGGGAATAACCTTGATTCGGAAGTATGTACTGTAACAACTGAAGATGAACATTGTAATCCATTCCAAACTTCAAGTCGCCGAGGTCGAAGTAGCCCGTTTCAAGGTTGTTTCCTTGGGTCTGTCCCAAATTTCAATTAGTCCTCATCAAATTCGCGTGTAGTGGCTGTGGCTGTGTAACTGTTGGAGCTGCTAAGCCGTGCCACGTGGCTGGCAACTCCTTTGAAAACTCGGACACTAAAAAGTTACGTATCAAACAGCAGCCGCTCGTGGTACGTACAATTCACTTTCATTGCTACCGATAAATGTGGTCCAAGGCTTTGGCGTTTATTGCACCCATGATCTTGAGCGATCGCAGGACACGGTATCTATCATGCCCTCAACTGGCATGCAAAAGTTGGAGAACGGCGGGGAAGCTCCGGAGCCTTGGACAAGCCATTTCCCCAAGTCTCCACTTCTGCGGGAAAATCCCTGAATGGTAGCTCCATATGCTCCCCATAATATGGTTAGCCGCCGTTGGCCTTGCGACCACCTGAAAAGCTGTCCTCACATGGTCGTTCATTATCTAGTGAATTGCACACATGCTCGTACTCCAAAGGAATCGACATGTACAATACTTACGCTCACTGTGAGTGGCTTTCTCATGTCAAATTTAGTGAATTAAAACCCATTCTCAGGGAGTCTGGTTTAGAGCACACGACCTATTTCAATTGTAGGGAATGTGGCGCATTT
>JABAJT010000084.1:3687-14697 GCA_018850275.1 Tephrocybe sp. 9174TJB
TCTACCTTGGCTTCGTCAGTCTCACACAAGACCCAGATCGTATTGTTCGGATGGCAGAAAACCCAGAAATAGTCCCTACAGACGTCAGAGAGTTCCTGGAGATAGGTCTTGTATATCCTAGGGAGGTGAAGAGATTCAATGAAGGCGTGAGGCGAAATTGGTGCTGCAGGGGATTCGGAAGGGGGAGGAGCGGGTGTTAACAAAAGTGCTCGAATGAGTGAGAAAAGGTTCTTATGAGGGGATGGGAGAGTGATCAGCTTGCTGGAGCTTGCGGGAGGCGATTCGGCCTCCCAAGCTTCACGACGAGCTCGCATTGAAGAACCGGGAGTAGAAGCTTTCCCAAATGAAGGGAGCGAAGAGGCAGGATATAGTTCGAATAGGATTAAAAGTAGATCGGCGATCAACTGGCGAGTGGCGACTTCTCCTGGCTTCTTGTCTGAGTAGAGGAGTGCAACGAGTTGCACGAATGGCGTAGGGCATGAGCTACGCAGAGCAAAACACCCGATAGACGATGTAGACAATGCCTTGAAGCATCGTAACAATTCGTGGAGAACCTGATCGTCGTGTTGTTCCTCTCTAGATAAATAAGGATGAACATTTGGTGGCGGGATAAGAGCCAATAAACCAAACCTCCACTCGACTTCCAATATTTCGTTAAGCCTAGTCAAAAGAGCAGAATATCCACCAAGGGACAGAAATTCTTGTGACCAGCTACAGCAACTATAAGCCTTCGCGAAGCGGAGATGGAGAAATGACAAATTTACGTTGCTGTTTCATTCCGGAGCAATAGACGCAGTTTCTTGATATCTTCAACATCTAGCTGTGTGCTTGATGTGCCAGAAAGAATACTGAAGAATCTTGTTGGAGAGAGGTTCTTCGTCGCCATGAACTTCTCTTTCCCTTGCTTTCCTGATGCAACCAGGTCTACGGTAGAGGATGAGACAAGGTTGACCTGACTCCGAGAGAACATTCGTTGTGTGTCGAAGGAGAGGCCACGAGAATGCGCACTCGGCCTGCGAGGTGTTGAAGAGCCATGAACGGCAGAGACCTGACCACCAGCAAATGGAGGGCGTGGGGGCTCAAATACACCATTTTCTATGTAAGGCTTGGGTTGTCTAGGAGAGTCGAGAGATTCAGTACTGTGCACCCGGCGCAGAGCAGCAGAGCGCGGGGTGACAGGAGGAGCGGGACCATCCATGGGCCCGACAGCCATCGTCTGTGATGATTTCAGCATTGCAGCCTTGACGGTTTCGTCCATTCCAGCAAGCTTTGGCCGCAGCATAGTAGGAATTTGAAGATCATCCTGACAGACGTTTATTATGATTCGGCGCAACACTTTACAGAGTGACTGACCAAGAGCTTATCAAAAGCCTCGTTCATAGCAATACCGTCGGTTGGCTGTTCCTCTGTTTCCTTTGACTTTTTTGTTTCGCTCCGTTTCTTCTTTTCCGTCGCTTGGGCCTGAGGTTTGGTCGAAAGCTTGGCGCTCTTCGAACCAGGTGGGGCAGTAACAGCGGGGAGATTCTCTTTACCAGTGAAGTCGCCTATTGGGGTGACCATGGTGAACTCTGAGTTGGATATCCTCTTGGACGGGAGAATCCCTTTGAACATGGTTGGATGGTGTTGAGTGAGTTTACGATAAAAGTTGAACCAAAGCAACGCCTAAAATGGAGCAACCTTTTGCACGCGTCAGTCACATGATCGCATCCACCACAATTACAGAGGCAGCCCACTCAGGCGGGCTCAACCAACACCGTCCTTCGAGCTTCAGCCCACCACGAAACCGGTGATTAGAATCTGAGTGTCTATGGACTCTTGCCCATCCCACTCGAAGTCTCTCTTGTACCTGGGGTGTGACTCAAGGTTGAACATCAATTTTTCCACCCTGTTACTTGCCTGTTACCCAACTGTTACCACTGTTTGAGTCCCCTCACCCCATTGCACGATGTCCTTGGCTACTTTCGTTTAGATCTTGATATATATGGCTAGCATATGCAATTCAACCCTGGTTTCATCCTTTGCTGTCGTGGATCTATCGACCAAAAACTGGTTTGACAGAACGCAGAGACACAATCATTTCAATTGGCGCCTTTCTTTTAGGAATGATGCATGTGTCGAGTTCCGATCAGCGTGGGACGTGTCTCTACCAGAATCCTTGATACTGCTCACCTGCTGCTCTTTCTTTGGCATACGGGCCTTCTTTTCTGCCTTCTTTTCGGCAGACTCACGTCTCCACCATCAACCGGAGACCTCGGGTCTCACTGAGAGTTGGTCAAGTGGACATTAGCATGCCAGTACTTATATAGTATCTGGTGGTGTCTTCAATACTGCAAATACTGCACTCCTTCGTTCAACGTCCACATCCGGACCCCAACAGTGGTTGGTATAACTGTACCGATGTCAACCACAGGCAGTTCAGGAGTGGATTTCACTCCAACTCTTGGTGCCTACGAGATTGGTGTTTTGATATCTGTTTTCTTGTTTGGACTAGTAACCATGCAGACTTTCACGTACCACGAGTAAGAGTTTAGCCTCTCTTGCCCTGCTTTTAAGGTTGAATGGGCCCATAGAAAATTTCCAAACGATAGCTGGTATATGAAAGCTTTGGTGAGTAATCCTTGAACGCCGCGGATTATCAGATGGCTGAAACTTGTCCAGGTCGGCACTCTTTGGTAAATACATGAGATCTCTGGAGTGCCTTATCTGAAGGCTGCTCGTTTCAGGATACTTGAGCTGGCTCATACAATATTTTCAGCCCATTCTCTATATTGGGTGAGCACTCCAGTTGCGTTTGCCCGTCAAACTCATAAATGTACAGGTCTCAGTAATAAAATACGGACAACGGGAGTCTGTTAATCGGTTTCCAGTGTCATTGATCGCGGCGATTGTTTTCTCTGGGATCAATGGCCCAGCAATCCAGGTAAAAATCAAATACGAAAAAAGCCTCCGAATGTCACAGCTGATTTCAACAGGCGTTCTTCGCAAATCGAATTCGTGTGTTGACATTCAAAAAACTTCTTTCTTGGTTTCTGTGGCTCCTATGCCTCCTACGATCTGCTAGCCTTATGGGCGTGGCGGTTGCAGCACACAAATCGGGCACAATTCCACGTTTTAGAGAACGTTGGCTGTGGCTGCTCGTATCGTCATTGGCAATATCAACTGCTCTTGATGTGTTGATCACAGCTTCTCTATGTTGCCATCTATTCTATCGGCGCAGAACCACACTTCGAAGGTGAAATTTTTTTTTCTCGGTTGAGCATGTGAGGATATTAATACCTGTGTTAGAATGAAGAGAGTGTTAGATCGACTCATTGTATGGACAATCCGTGAGTACTGGTATCGTGATTTCATTCTGGAACATAATTATTGAAGTTTGTTTCAAGAGACGGGAATGCTGACGATGTAACGCACGATCTGTCCGTTATTTTACTGTCTAACCAGTCTGCGGTCAGGTTCGCCACAATAAGCATGCTTATAACGGTGAGTGCCTTCTGGTCATCCCGGGAAGCCCAACAGATTTAATCATCATCCAAAGTTTATCATAACGGACGGCTTCGCTTGGGTTGCATTATTTTTCATCATATCTCGCTGTGTGTCTAATCCATTCGAGCATTGACAGCATACTAAATCATCCATGCACTAGTGTTCACGAATGCCTTGATGACCTCGTGCGTCCCCGCGACACCCTGGGCGAATGCTCACATTTGGACCTCCCACTACAGGCTTAATGATCGAACGACACTGCGAAGTCTCGAAGATAAACTTAATACAATGTCCGGCCTGACCGACTTGCGCTTGCACTCCACGGTATGCCTCAGCTGACTCTCCATCCTGCGCATTGTGAACCAAGATTGATCTACATATGCTCCAGATTATCGATTTTGCCCCACCGCCTGAAGTTACCAATTCGACTGTTGACGCAGAGCCCCAAAAATTTTCTGGATGAGATACGCATATGATCGTACAAACTTGTAATGCCATAGTCACTAAGCCTTGCTCTGGAAGGATCAATGATCCTTCATCCTTCCCATAAAACAACTCTTGATAAATTGGTGAAGTAGAAGTAAAGGGTTCGTGTACAACGACAACGAGGTGCAGGGATCTTACGATGGATGCCTGTCAATACTACATACAAGACTGCAGCGACGGTGAGCCTTTGACCAAGCTACGGAGAACTGTTCACCACGCTGCCTCAGAAATATACCACATCGGCTTTGCGTGGTCTCTGTCATGGTGCGAGATTGCATGATATATCTGCCGGGATGGTTTGAGTAATTTGAGAAACATAGGGTAAAACTTACACATTCTCTCCATGTCATCGGCGTCTCGTCACTGTCTCCGAGACATGCCGTGCATTTGACTTCAACGTCGTTGAAGGTTTCGTCCAGACGATCTAACCAGTATCTATCCGCGATGAGACTCAGTAACGAAACGACGGCCGTACTTCCTCGCTCATTGACGATAAAGGGGCCGGGCAGTTGCAAGTGGGGGCATGTCTCTCTATGCTCCAGCAGTTCATCCCACCCAATCAAAGCCCAACCGTCAGAAGCCACACTGTGTCGGCTCATGCAACCTGTGCATGAAAATACGGTGGAAGGAATTTTGAGGCATATGTTATAGCCAGTCTCTGGTTCGTGATCGGAAGGAAAGGTCGGAAGCATAAATATAAACTCCTCCAACGATTGTGGGGGCCATTTTGTAGAAAATCCTTCAATCTCTTTTTTGACTGTCGAAGATCTAAGGCGCTGCTTTGTGCCAACCGGAGAGTTGATGATGCTGTAGAATGGCTCATAGAAAGGAAGCCCATCTGGGTTGGGAAAGGGACATACATCTACGGTATCACTGGCAGTTCGCGATTCCAAACAAGAAGCTTGGATGACGGCCGTTCGGTGCTCTATGCATTTTTGAAGGTCCAGTGCCATCCGATCACGCGCCGCGCGTGAAAGTGAAGGCTGGACACGGCTTATGATCGTTTTCCACTCTGCACCACGTAAACTTTCTTAGATGCTTCAAAAGGCGAGAATTAGCTGGATGACCCACCACGTCGCAACCACCTCATGGGATTGTCAAGCCTCTGATTTTCGTAGAAGACATGCAGGACGCTTTGCAAATCTATTGCCTTGTACCCCATTTTCTTAATTCGGCGTCCCGCCCTTGAACCGACATCAGTTTCAGTTACATTCAATTCGTTGAAACAAGACGGACATTTTGACTGTCTGATCATAACCTGCTTCACGGTCATTCTCGACTCGTTTGTACATCTCTGTTGCCCATAAGTGACAAATCTCATGATGCTAGACCAATGAGAAATCAGCAAACAATTTATCGTATTGGATCCCGATTCACTGACCTTGATTAGGGTGTCAACCAAGGGTGACGTTGCTTTCAAATTATCCAGAACAGATACAGGCAACGGATCATCCCAATCCCGAGTCATACATGACAAGATATCAATTCTGCGCAATAGCCTAGGAACATCCAGGTTGGAGAGGCAAGACTGGTCAATAGAAGGGTTCATCTCCCATTCATCCTCGTCGTCATATTCTATACACGCCCAACATTTTCGCCGACGTAACGGCAGGTACGTTTCCGCCCAGGCAAGTTCACAAACCTGAGGGCAACGTAAGGTCAATAGTACGGCCAAAATTATTTGAAGGGATGCATGAACCTCACAAATTTGCAGGCCGAACAAGAGGCTGGTCCATCGTGGATATGATGTATCAGGTGGACAGTATGGTATATCAGGATTGCGGTCAAAGGCCTGTTCCCAAAGCCAGGAGACATCATGGTTCGTAATCAAGGCCCTCAAGGTTTTGTTCGTCTGAGCAATATGCCAAAGATCCAAGGGGTGAAGGTGTCCAAGGACCTATAGTCACGGATTCTTGAATTTTCGGAATATGATTGATGGGGCAGAGAGGTCGTCACCTGGAGGAAGATCTCAGAAGGCATATCTGTCATGAGACGCCTAAGATCTTTGGTACGCTTCTCCCACATAGGCCGCTTGCGCTCTTCTTTCATGAACCATCTTGCGTTAAGGTTATCTGTGAAATTGACACGAATACTTCTCGAGTCAAGATGTCAACGGTTCTCACCAAAGGTTTGAAAGGATGGTATCGATATCTTAGAGGTGCTTTGAAACTTCAATGAAGCCCAATCGTCGAGATTCACTTCACAGAAAGGAAGGTCTTGAAGCATGTCACACTGATATCGAGTCCAAGTTAGTAACAGCCGCGCATGTTATACTTAAACGAATCGCTTGCAGTCCAGTCATTTACCATCATCCGAATAGAATCGGTTCCGACTCGTCAAACTGATAAAATCAAACCGTTGTTGAAGTTGAGTTGAATGGGATATTAAGTATGGCGGTCCGTAAGGTATGTGTCGAACATCACCAAAATGATACCATTGGGTCAATAGTGCAGTGATTGTTAGTTTATAGTTCGTGAATAGAGCTCGGACGTGAGTCCCAATAAAATAATGTCCCATGAGTATCAGTCCTAGTCTCGTCACAAGGAGAGGTGATAAATAGGAAATGTGTGGTATATATGTGTGCCTATCAAGGCGATTGGCAGTCGGGAAGTGTTATATGCTTTAGTGTACGGCTAGTAAATAAAGCATTAGCATAGGTACTCGCCGATTGTGCAAAAAAGAAATACTTTGCTGTGAATAAGCCCCACCACCCCTACACGGAAATGGACAAGATGTAAATATGAATATAGCACATACATTGTGAAACTCACCTCAACCCCACCAAACTGCGCATCCTGTGACACGATCAGCAAGACGGAAGAAGGGAAAGAGTGGTTAGTTGCCTACCTTCCAAGGCTCGTCGAAGTATTCAAAGAAGAAGTATCCAGTTCCATTGGTATTTGCCTCACACACGAAGGTATCCAAGAAAGTTTGAAGTCCAGATTCTGATGCTGTTCCAGGTCCATTGTTTGCATTGCCCTCATCGGATGATTTCTACAGATTGTGTGAGTCTTATGTGAAGCTAAATGTACGGGACTATTAATTACCGTCGGCCAACCTAGATAGTGTGGAAGCAGTAAGGTCAAGATTGAACCCAATCCCCTTCAAACGTACCTGTTTCTGCAATGTACATCTTTGGGTTGTTCGAAAGCTTCGCGGCTGCGTCCAGATTAGTAGTCTTGAAGAACGAAGCCGTCCAGGCGGAAGCATCCGCTTGGCTAACATTTGCAAACCACGGGTGGACGTTGGCCATCTATCAGTCCACAAGTTTGAGCTGATTGAACAACTGATCGTACATGGGACTTACACCATAGTCAACCGCCTCAAGGACTTTTGTGTTAAAGTAACTCCCGGCGTCCGATGTGCCCACAGGAAGAGAAACCCCAAGAGAAGTGAGCATGTCCCGGGTGTCCTGAATATTAGAAATGAGAATGGCCGCTCCGGTATCGCCAACTGGGCTATCCGGCAATGTTCCAGGTGCACCATTAGCATTGAGGTAGCTATACTTCATGTGAGCCACGATCGACCTTAGATACCGAGGTAGGCGCACTTGAGCATGAATTCGTTGCCGACGGTTACGCCGCCGATGTGGTCTGTTCCGTATGTTTGGATCGCCTCCTTTATCACGTCGCGTTGGCGCATGTACGCGGCACCATTGTCAGTGGGAATGTTGTAGTTGCCAAGCCAGACTTTCATGTCGACTTTCGTTTGTTTGATGGCCTCAAGCTATAAGCAGGAGTTGTCAAGAACGAGCGGAAAAGTATACTAGTGTGTTGCTTACCACGAGTGCCGACTGATTACAGTCTGCACCATACAACCGAATACGCTGGAGCGACATTGAATTTAGCTAAGACGCTTGGCAACCCGACGGATACGTACAGTGGTTAGTTGTGATATCAGCTAGAAGGTGGAAAATTTCAGCATTGAAATGAGCTCCACAAAGAATTGACAACGGTCAAACCTGAATGTCCTGTATAACGTTGGCTGCATCCGATCCTTTAAATTACAGAAATATTTGAATGATTTGAATACGTACAGAGGTTGTTTCCACAGTTAGGAAGCTGTGAGTCCGCTGGGGTATACGCCATGCCATAGAACGACTGGTGGAGGGCGTCATTTTTGACAAAGGTACTAGGGTCGTTGGGGTCGGTCTGTACTACCCCTGACGAGCCGCTTGAGCTGGAGGAATTGGACGAAGATTTGTGGTTTTTGGAAACGACGATGCCAACGACGACGCCAATTACGATGAGAACGATCAAGCCCACCACTGAACCAATGACCTATGGCGCCACTTAGCGCAACATCGAAGGAATTGTGGGTTGAAACACGTACGACCATCTTGGAGCGCTTCCTGGATGCTTGGTCATTTTCCAGCCAGTCCGATGGTTTGTAGCTCTGGTTCGCGCCGTATGGTGCCGCTCTGCTCACATCTGCCATTGAGCTTGTTCCTGCCTGGGTATACATCGCTCCTCCGTGTGATGCTGATCCACCTGCAGCAGTCATGGGGATATTGTTCGTTGAGTCAAAAGGGTTCTATACGGAGGAAAATATTCACTCTGTCAGTTCAACAGGTAAAGGGAGAGGGGCGCGGACCTGTGCAGGCCCATCATCGTAGTAGCGGTTGACGTCGGACGAGCTCTGCGGGTGATCCCTGTAGTAGGCCATAAGACCAGCAAGGGAGAAGGGAAAGAGAGGAGGCTAAGATGGCTCCAAGCGCAGCCACATCCCTATATGTTACTCCTCCCATCATCAACTGTTGCTTTGCTGTTTAGCCGAGGTAATCGCCCAAAATAGCAACCTCCACATCGCCGTAAATAACCGTGCAGTACAATTGTCATTTAATCGGTGAGTCGTAAGCTACATATGTTATGTACTAGTAAACATCCATTCGATGTGGGTAAATATCAAGTCCGGGGGGTATCGTACAGCCAAAAAGTACATGAGTCACAACAGTCTACACATCATATGGTCTGGACGTGTGCACATCCTGAGGTGCGGAAGCCTGCACTGCGGACACGCGTTTAGGTTTCCGCAAAACACGCGGCAGCTCTTCACCGTCTGCACCTTTACTCCGTGAAGGGAGAGTACGGCTACGCTTCATGTTTTCCCGCGGATTGGCCCGATCAGACAATGGACTCTCTGGAACAGACGAAAGTGGCGATCTGAGTCCTTCTTGGTCACTGGTGACCCCGTAGTCCTCTATAAATATGTCGGTAGATATGGAGAGGTGAGTACTGAGGGAAATAGAGCATCACCTACCCTTACTTGTCACTGTTGTTCGCCGTCGTGACAATGGAGGCTTTGTTTTGTTGACAAGTTTCCAACCACCAGGGCCAATGTTTGAGGACTCTTCGTCTGAGCTAGGAACACCAGCTACATCTTCCAAGCTTTTCTTATTCGACGTCACCGCGCCTTTCGGAGGTGGGGGGATGTCCAGCATGAAGTGGTCTTGATGTGCAATTAAGAACTGTAGTACATTCTGGCTGAGCTCAAACTCTTTAGGTGATAATTCGTGGCGTGGATGTGATATAAGGCCAGGTCGGAATATCACTGCGAGGTCTAAGAATTTATCAGAAAGAGATAGAGCAGCACACAACGGGGAAGACAAACTGCTTGCTGTCATGAGGTTCTTCTCCGATTTATGTGCGAATACTGAGAGGAGATCTAGAACGTATAGCAAAAGGTGTTGATTCGGTCGAGGCATAGTTTTGATTAGTCGCTGATATGTCGCAATGACCTCTCCCTCGTTGTAATTCGGTTGTGCTAGAAAAACCATCAACACCAAAATACAATGGCAGCTTATGTTGAGTACCTAAGGCATCACGAAACTGGACTGGTTTGAGAATAGAGAAAAATGAAGAAAAAAAGAATTGCGCACAGTATGATACAAATCGTATGGTATTACCGGCTCCTGGGGGTCATTCTGTGAGGGTCAGGATCAAGGGAAATGTATGAATGTCGTACAGGCATGTGAGTCAAGTATCGCCGAAACACGGTGGCGACGTCGTGAGTAGTATAGGTCTCTCGTTCCCAATTCAATTTCCTGCCGAACTGACAAGCAAAACCTTGAGAAATGTATACATCAATCTAATAATGAAGCACACTTCTGGTGGTTGTTCGAATATTGCCTGAAGGTCTCTTGTCCGTTTATTCGAACCGTTGACGCGAAACGTGCCGGGAACTTCGGTGGCTACAAAGGGCTTAGTGTGAAATAATGGTTTCAATCTGAGAGGGCACAAACCATTATTTTTTAGGTACATGCCACTGATGGTAGTATGATGAAGATGAGATCGTTTCAAGTGAGGAGAGACGACGGACCATTTAGCAACGACGACAGGAACGGTGCCCCATACATAAAGATCCCCCTTGGCACTAGCCGTAGATATCTGAACGCTCGCATGCTTGAGGCTCTCTTTGAGTGGGACACCGAAGACAGGGCCGGTGTCATCTAATCGGAGAATATGAGTCTTGGAAACGAAGCATTGCGGCCTGCACCGCACCTGGCTTCCACTCTGCGTCTTTCTTTACTTTCTGAGCAACGGTTAGGTTTGTGATCCACGCCTTCAGGCTTTGTTTGTGGGGAGATGAGGCTGTCGGCTCCATTGAGGTGGAGCTGGAGTTGCTGCGCTTATGTAGGCTGGAAGACGAGGTTGATGAGGAAGGCCTTGTACGAAGGCGGAAGAAGGGGAAGATGCGGCTTGGGGAGGGGCTTGCCAGAGCGGAGGCGGGTGACGTGAGTGCAGAGGTAGTGGAGGTGAGTAGTTAAGATCGAGTGAACAAGGTTGGGCTGGTTACCTTCTCCGATGCACATGACGTCCAATATTATGCACAGCCACACTTTACAGCCTAACCTTTCCTCGCGGCGCTACATACCACGCCACGGGTCGACGCCATCCGTGGCGACGCCGATGTCACAAATCTTGCACTCACATATGCTTATTTGCTCAACCTGGTATGCTCACGAGCAGTGCCTCCGGGATTGACGGTCATGGAACGGAAAAACAAGCTTGTCTTTCACTGCAGAAATTGTAACAATCACAT
>JABAJT010000086.1:2945-21920 GCA_018850275.1 Tephrocybe sp. 9174TJB
GTAGCATATATACGTACCCTGTACGTACCACTGTGAACGAGACGTACACCTATAAGGGGTTTAGTGCGAAAGACAACGTGCCGCGTCACAGTGTCCCAACCCTGAGTTCACGATCGGAGCAATTCATACCTAAGTGACTAACTGCCACGCAAGGTCCAAGGTACCAACACACAATTGAACTCACTCCAAGCAAATGTAGACTCGAATGCTCATTGGAAATTTGGGCAAAGGGGCCACCATGTATAGTAATAGCATGTACAGATTCGACCTTCCATCCTAACCGCATTCGCTACACCCCGGCTCGGACGACGAGTTTCATGATTTCTGTTGATGGCATTGTGGACTTGAAACCGCTATGAGCGGCAATGCGCTGGTGAGGGGACCCTGACCTGCTTCCGTACTTAAAGCAGACAAGGAGCTGCCGACAGACTGCCGCCCTTCTGATTTCCTTCGGACACCCACATTCCTCTCTTTCCATTTTCCTTTGACCTCTTGGTCGCAGTAGGCGTCTGTGATGGCTGATCCGAGTGCCGCAATTCCTATCCCACCCAATATTGGAGCGATGTAAGTGTCTGTCAAGAATTCACCAGCATGGTCTGCGCTGACACAAAGTTCTCTCTTCAAGTGCTGCACCACAGGTTCGTATCTAACCTCTCACCATCCGATCCTTCACTTACATATCCTCCAGCTCATTGGTTCTTTGCTTAATTTCCTTCTGTACGGTGTACTAGCCGTTCAAGTCTGTACGTCAACCCCATAATAGCTCATTAACTGAGCCCTTATCCAGCGTGAAAACAGACATCTACCATATATCCTTCCCTCGAGACAACAATCTCATCAAGGGCCTCGGTAGGCATTAGAGTATTCAAGCGCAGCCGTCCTCTGAGTCATCATTCAATCTAGTGTATTTCGTCCTCATCTTTGAAACCGTTCAGACGGCTTTAAATGGAGTTGACATGTATGACTGGTTCGCTGCGGGCTTTGGAGATGTCCGCAACTTCGCCGACCCACGCCTTTCGCCGTTCTATACACCGATAATGGGTTCCATCATGGCTCTCGTGGTCCAGATATTCTTCTGCTATCGCATCTGGGTCATAAATCGTTCTATTTGGTGGTGGTGCATTCTGATTGCTATAGTGAGTTGTTGGAATCGTCAACTCAGCTGTACAATTCCAACGCAGCTTTATGACGGCTTAGATATCGGTAATGCAAGCAGTGGCTGGATTCATTGGAGGCGTACAGGTACTTTCCCCCAACTGGCTCATCTTTTGTGGCGTTCTCATTTGTTTGGAATAGGCGCATCTCACTTCAGATGTCGCAAAACGTCAAACACAATCTGTCACTGTTTATGTATGTTCCTCGCCATCTTAACGACTTCTTGCTGATTTGATGTATTCTTTAGTTGTGGCTTGTAGGAGATGCTGTTGCTGATGCGATGATCGCCGCTACTATGACATTCTCGGTGCGTTTCAAGAAAATTTTCACCCAAAGATTGCACCAACGCTTTCAATTAGTTGTTGCGTGCGAGCCCAAAGGCTCACCGGCAAACAAACGATGTTGTTGTCAAGATCGTTCGTTTGACTGTAGAGACCAACGCTCTGTCTGGTGAGTTTCCGTGTCCTAGTGACGTGACTGACATGAAATGATGCGACCTTCCAGCGGGCATTGCAATCCTTTCTTTGATCCTTTTTGCTGGTACACCGGTGAGCCAATCCGAAACATTTCTAGATCTGGATGCTCATTGAACTTAGGGGAACACTTACTTCATTACTCCGTGAGTCGTGTGCCGAATGTCTGTTACCCTAGACTTCTAGTTTCTGATAACTTTCTTACCCAGTACTTTGGTCCTCGGCAAGCTGTAAGGAGCCTGTGTTACCCTCACACGACGTCTGCTGATCCGACTCTCTCATCAGATACGCCAACACATTACTTGTGACCTTCAACAACCGCGCATTCTTGCAAAAATCAGCCGGCGGCCCTTCGTCATCTTACGTTTCGTCAGGAAATTACTCATCGCACAACTCGACTCGGGTGTCCACTAGCTACCGTCAACCTATACCCTTCTCTCAAGGGCTTAAATTTGAAGACCCCACGGAGTCGATGTTCGATGGTCGTGGTGTGACAATCACCAACCACACACACACTATCGGTGATGCCGAAATTGGTCTCGAAGTGCGTAATCCTCGGAATCAAGCTGCTCCCTCAAATTAACGACAATCCCAAATACTAGTCAATGCACCACGCCGCCAAAGACAAGCAGAGCCACTATTAGCCTCGTCTCAGGGAACCCTCCACGTTTAATCGACCTTTATTTATTACTATATTTACAGATTTCTAGTACAGACTGTGGGACGGACTTACGATGTAATGCCATACTGACGCGCCATTTCCGCAATTTTTTGTGTGAGTCAATTGTTAAATGAAAGGTAGGACGCACCCTATGCTGCAGGCTGTCTTCTTTATACAATTAACCCCAAATGAATTCATAACTTTATAGGTCAACTGACCTCTGGTGAGGCACGATCTGCCAATTCTCAGATGTTGTGAAACCCAAATCGGCCTCGGACGGTGTACTTTGGATGCAATGCTAGACTTGACATGCAGCGCATTTCAACCATGGAGTGCTGAGCCTTTATGTAACGTGCAGAGTTTGTCTGGACTCTGCGGAGTAGGGATCTTGTCATTGAAGGTCACAAAATATCACGATATCACGACAGACGAACTGATGCAGGAGCTGATGGTAGGAGGTCGTCTCAAAGGCAGCTCTGAGCTCGAGATTCGCTTTCTATGTGCTGCGCTGAAAGGTGATAAAAATCGATGATATTGAGAGCGAAAGCAACGAGGGAAAACAAATGTGATGAGATGAATACATATGAGTTGATTGTATGCGGGAACATGATCTCGGAATATGATGCAAAGTAAGGCGACAAAAATGGGCATAGCAACAGGACATGCAAATCAGAACAATCGGAAAACAAGGAGGGTTATAGGCTGTAGTGAAAAATACACAAACATCAACGGAGAAAACAGTTGCGGCATTCAGAATCAAAGCAAGCATTACACAGTGTTCCTGCGGAGTCTTCTCATCACAATATCCCGGGCCTCTTTGAGCTGCCACAGCTTGGGTTTCTCAAAAGTATATGGCGTGAGTAGGAAGCGCCCTCGTCGGAGGATCTCCATCATCAGGAAAGAGACTATCATAGATCAAGATGATTAGCAATGTATTTCCATGTGGTGAAAACAACACTCACGTATGATCTCAACGTCATGAACAAGGGGATGTTGGCAGAACTCGAGATAGTTGCTACCTACACCGGGGAGGTGTGTTGAGATGAAGGAAGATTTAGAGATCGTGGTGTCCGTGGTGGAAGGTATAGAAGTCGAAGATGAATGACCACAGACTTGGGACGTTGTTGGCGAAGAAGACGCCAAGGATGTTGATGAACAGGTAGGAAATAGAAGGTTAGAGAGCGAGGAAGTTGGTTGTGAGACGGAGGAGGTAGATAGAGAAGGGGTTGCGCATTTTGACTTTGACTGAAAAGGTACTGGGACACGAATAACGTTTTGATGAAATGTGCCTTTCACGGTTTCAGTGTCGTAGTCAAATAGCTATGCACAGAAATAGGTTGGAATGAGACACAAAGGGGAGACAAAGAAATGGGCCTTACGGTTAACGAATTGGGTGTTGCTGTCCAGATATATTCGGTGTCAAATCGTGTAGGGACGACGAGATGTTTGGGCCTAATGTGCGTCGTATAAAAATGAACAGAGCAGAAATTTAGGGCGATTCGCTACGTACATAAATTTGACCGTTGAAGACCCAAACAACTCTGTAAGTTGTCCAACTTTCTCGTCGAGAATAGTGATGTCTGGTCGACGGCCCTTCCAAGAAATGGACACGAGAATTTTGCCAGAAGCATCTGTTATGGTAGTGTGCCTGCGTTCATTCACTGAGGGATCTGATGATGAGGGATCGTCCAGTTCGGAAGGTTGCTCGACAGTTTCTGCTGCTGAAGAGTCCACAATAGTGACGATTTCGTAGGCTCGCTCTCCAGTTGACACGTCAACAAGAGTAGTGTTGAGCATCTCCGCCGTGGTAAACCTAAGCAGCATGGAGGGCAAAGAGGAATATGGTGGGGCAACGAAATGGATCCGGAATCGAGAGATTTTATGATCTCTCGGGCTGAACTCAATCGGGCGAGAGGTTTGTTTCCCAGTTTAGAAGATCGTTTGTGGCAAAACAGGACTGATAATCATGCAAAAAGCAGGCGGATGGGAGAGTGAGCCCAAACGCGCGACGGCGAATATGTAGGCAGTGTTCGTAGTGACCTTGTAAAGAGATGAAGAGAGCCACCCGACTTTATATTCTCCATGAATACAGTGAACAATGGTGTCGTTCGGAGCACAAAACGGGCTCACAATGGTGTGATCATTTGTGATGGGAAAATTGATGATCGACTGATGCTGACTCAGCATTCCGCCACATGATATTTGGCCCTATTGATGCCAAAGAAATCGAACCAGACACCGAGCTCGTCGTCTGGCACAGCGAGGGCGCACAGTTCAGTCTGTATACTCACATACCACTCCGACCAACCTCTTGGCATCTCAGCCGACAAAGCTGACACTCATATAGGCTCAACTTAACTGCTGATGGCCTACACACGCCGCTCACCACATCATCGAGACCCCCCATCGCCTTCAGCAAGAAAATACCCCTTACGACGTTCTCCACCATCTCTGAGACGACGGACAGTATCAGGAGAGCTCACTCATTCAGCTGACATTCGTCAAGTTCTCGTTCCTCTCCATACGAATCTTCGTCGTCTACCTTCTCGTCTGCACCTTTCACAGCCTTCCCATTCAGAAAAGTCGAACTCTTATATGGCCCGTCACTCTGGTGTTAAAAGAAAACGCGTAGCAAGCCAGAACACGAGCAATGAGAATGTGTCACATTCGACCCGAACACGTACACGATCAAAGCGGCTCAGGTCCGATTCCCTCACATCGACACGACAAGCTGGTGACTCTACGGCAAGTGAAAGCGAGGCGGATACAGAAGAGATGATTGAGAACGTTGAAGATGAGGAAGAAGGTGCACCCAGTGAAATGGACGTCGATGCACTCACAGCACGTGGGTCTGACTCTGAGGCTTCCGAAGCCTTAAGTGAACAGACTGAAGATGTTGATGAAGATCAAGATGAGCTCAGCGACGAGGATGAGGACGCCGATTCGAGTCAGTTTCCTTTCACTTTTGCTTACCTAAGCTCACTCTGAACTCTTGACTAGCGGACGACTTTCTGGTGAACTCAGCAGATGCCAAGCAGCTCAATCGGCTGCGGAAAGATGATCTTATACGCCTGTACGATCTTGTAGGCCTCGAGGATGGCACAGATTCCATGACAAAATCTGACCTTGTCTCTGCTATCATTGCTGCCCGAGAGGAGGATTTTGCATCTTTACCGCCTTCATCTCCTCCTGGCCGTGGTGACGGCTTCTCTTCTGAAGGTGCCTCCTCCGATGACGGAATTGATGACGGAAATGAGGCAGGGGATGAGGAAACGGATGCAGGATTTGGCCTTAACGGGACAGGCAAGAAACATCTGGGCAGCCGTTCTCTCGGAATACGCCGCCGTGCTACTATGGGAGAGGTGAAGAGACTCAAGAAAACTCTCGATGGTCGGAGTGTTTCTATGGGTCACCTGCTGCCCCAACAGAGAGGCTCGGGAAGATCAACTGCTGTGGGGGAAGGTAACACCACCACACGGTATGTCGCCTTTGAACTCTACGCCTTAAATATGCTAATACAATGGACCAGACGGAGATCATCCAACCGTTCGTCCTCAACAGCATCAACACATGTTTCAATATCATCGCCACTTGCGACCCGCCTTCGTTCCAAAAAGACGTCTATATCGCTTACGCGTTCAATTTCCACTCCAGTAAGGCTCAGTCAAGCCAAAGGCAAGTCGAAGCATGTGGAGTTCAATAGCGACACATTGGTACCCAAAAGCTCGTCGAGACGAAACCGTGAGAAAGAGAGGCAGCGGGAGAAGGCGGACAGCCTTAATAATGAAGAAAGCGATCTAACATCCCTAGAGGATTTAGAGACAAGCATAGCAGGACCTAGTCCTCGAAGGCTTCGGAGCAAAGATCGTGACGTGGAAAAGCCAAGCAAGAAAACTCAGAAACAGGCGGCGAAGGGCACTCCCGCGAATATGCAAGAAGATGAGGAAGATCTCACGGATAATGTAGAGGAGGAGGATGAGCTTATGGATGACGAAGAGGCTGCAGAGGAAGTGGAAGTGGATGAATTTGTCTCCTCAGCGTCGGTTACTCCTGTAGCTACACCACCGCCAACATTCAAGGGTAGGCGGACACCCTTGCGAACCCGATTACGGTCTCGACAACGACCTCTACCGCCACCCAGTGATGGTGATGACGAGGAGGACATCCAGAGTGAGGATGAAGATGTCGAAGAGGACATTCAGCATGAGGAAGAGGATAATGAGGAAGAGGAGGAGGAGGAGGAGCAAGAGGAGGAGGAGGAGGAGGAGGAGCAAGATGCGGAGGAAGGCGTAGATGAGAACGCAGCAGAGGACGACGAGGCAATCGCCGTGGAACCCCGTAGATTGAGGAATGGCAAGATTGTTGGTGAAGAAGATGCTAATATGGATGAGGACTCTGGTTCGGGGGACGAAGTTGATGCATCCGAGGAAGCAGAAGAGGAGGAAGCAGATCATGCTGGAGGAGTTGAAGACGAAGATGAGGGCGAAAGTATTGACGCTGATGGAGACACGGAAGAAGATGAGGCCATGGATGATGAAGATGATGGTTAGTGCGATATCCATGCATACGGATTCTAACTCAACTAAACTACATCTATCCAGTTGATTTGACAATTGCCACCGCCAAGACACTCGTTCGCCTCCGCCGGGATGATCTTGTTCGTCTTTGCGAGTCGCGCGACCTTGAGCCGGTTGGCACAAAACCTCAGTTAGCTGAAGCCCTTCTACAATGGCGCGATCGACAAGCCTCCGGATTTTCATCACCCTCATCATGCGGTACAGTTCGTCCATCTTCTCGACGACGTCGCCGAAACGGCCCGAAGAGTTCTGAAGACTCACGCCCTGTCCTGTTGCGTTCAGACCACACTCACGCAGACGAGCCAATGACACCTGTGCCTACGCAACAACAGAAGGAAAAGGACCGCCTGGAAAAAGAACCTGATCAGGAGTTGGAACTGGATCTGGAAAGCCTGGGGCTGGAAGATCGCGAGATTCCGCCTGAGAAAATACAGAAATTGGAGAAGATTGGGAGCGGTGGCTTCAAGGACGTTTTCATAGGCAAATTTAAAGGGAGAAAAATCGCAATCTCAGAGTTCAGGGGACAACTCAGTGCCAGTAAGTGCATTGTATCCTTACTGATGTATAATGGTCGTGACGTTTGTATCCTCAGTGGATATCAAGGAGCTGAAGCTTCTTGGAGGCTTTGATCATCCCAACATAGTTCGTTTTGTAGGTGGATTTGTCTGGTTCTGGAGCCTTTGTTGATGAATATCATCCGCTCTTCAGCTCGGCGTCAGCATACCAGAAAATACGCGAGAGACGCCCGTCATGATTGTCAGCGAGCTGTGCTCTAATGGTGATCTCTTCGACTACGTTCGTAACGTCAATCCGCCGACGCTACACAAAGTTGTAAGTCGCCCCCTCGCCGAGTTAAGTGACCTTCTAAAGCCTCCCTAATAGTTGGTCATGATGTTGGACATTGCTCGCGGGCTGGAATACCTCCACCTACGGAAGCCGTCGGTCATCCACCGAGACTGCAAGTCATCAAATATCCTCATCACTGCCAAGGGTACTGCCAAGATTGCGGACTTCGGTTTGGCCAAAGTGAAGCAATCTACACGGTCGATGGTGCGCAGCCTGGTCGGCACTGTAAACTGGCAAGCGCCGGAATTGTGGCATGCACATCCCAAGTATAACTACAAAGTGGATGTGTTCTCCTGTGCGATGGTATACTGGGAGATGCTCCAGTGGCACCTACCTAACAAGAAGTTCCCATGGGAGGTATGAGAGACAATTTTGAATCTGAGTGTACCTCTAACTTGCTCTAGGGAATGAACGAGCATGCCATCTATGAAATTGTAGGAACTAAAAGACAGAGGTGTGTGGTGTGTTTTGATGAACGATGTCCCTTGGGTTGACTGACATCTTGCAACAGGCCTTCCGTGTCAGGCCTTCGAAAACAGTGGTGCCCAGAGATCGTTGATCTGATAGAACGTATGTGGGCACAAGACCATCAAGACCGGCCCACTATGTCCGAGGTCGTAGAAGCGCTGGAAGAGATGGTGTCCCACCGGTGACTCTCTTGGACACTCATTTACAACATTTTACCCCCTCAAACAAGCATTATTCTAGAATCATACGACAGTGTATACATATCAATATTCGGGTGCGCCTGTGTCGCATCTATTTTCTCAATTTCGTCGCTGGCATATATATCTCCAACTCAATCCCTACTACAATGTTCACTATTCACCATCCAGTGTATCCTAGTATCCATAAATACAAACAGACCACAGTGCAACGTCAACGTCATAGCCTTTCAGCCATAAAGCGGGACACTTTGCCAGTCCGTGGAGGAGCAGAACTGGAGGCATCGGAAGATGTACTGGGCCTTTCTTGTATAGGTAATGATGACATTACCGTAGGCGGGCGCGAGGGTCGCGATTGGTTCTTAGATGGTTTGGCAAAAGAGGGAGACTCAATGACCATGGAGAAGGGGGAATTTGTGGCAGGCGAAACATGGGCAGGCCCCGACTCTGGCACAGGGAACGACGGGGAATCCACGATCAAAGAAGAGGATAGTTTTGCGGGTGCCCGTTCAGAGACTCTTGGTGCAACCATGGGACCAGGCCTTGATGGGGGTCGCTCTGTAACAGTTGTATTCATAGCGAGAGGCCGTTCAAAAGGGGTTTTCGGGTCGTCAGAAGTGGCCAATGGTGACGGAAGTTTTGGAGACGCCCTCTCCACCGTAGACAATGGAGCGTCGGGCTTAGATGTCTGATCGAAAGGAAGGGTCTGCGATGGGCGTCCAGCGGCTCGTGACAACATGAACTTGGACGCCTTCGGTCTGTTGATTGGGGGCAGGTTGCTGGGAATGGGGCTATGAGCTGAGGTAGGCTCTGACGGTTTCAACACAGCTGGTTTATCGGGCCCAGTCGAAGTAGGCACGGCATGCAAATAACTCCCATCAGGACCTATGTTGTAAACCTCGCCTCTCCTGAGCAGTTCCAATAATTCCTGCGTACCTTCGACTTCGTCTTCGCTTGCACTGTCAGCTTCACCTCCAACCAACCGATCTTCTGCATCGAGCTTGCCGGTCCTTATTGCTTTTTGTATTGTGCGAGCAGTAGACGCGGGAATGATAGAGGTGCCAAGAGATGTCGAAGGAGATGCGGCAGCATAGGATGACGCAAGGCGCGTAGCTTTAAATTGGGATATAGATGGCTTTTCAGGCTCAAAGGTGGGCACGTCTGAAGATAGATCCTGCGGTAACTGAGTCAATGTATTTCTATGAACATTAAAGGAACTAACTGGTTGTGCATCTCCGTTCCCAATGTGTGAATGAGCAGACATTGCGGCCAAAGCAGTGGCCCCAATCTTGTCGCGTTTTTCATAGTACTGAAGCGCTATTTCGCGCTGATGCTGGGCAAAATCCATATCAAAGCCGTCCTCTTCGACAATAGCCTCTGGCTCCGATTCATCAATCTCCTCGCCAGACGATCCCGGTTCGGATTCGTCATCGGAATCAGGCGTCTGTATCATCGCGGGTTTCGGTGGTGCATCTGGAAATCTCTCCACAACTTTTTTGTTCATGGGAAGGCTCTCAGTGGGTGATAAAAGTGACGGGCGACCAGTGAAGCGTAGCCTGGCGGGGGTGATGTCTCCCCAATCAATATTTTGTCTTCCCTCTTGGAGGAAGGGTTCGTCCTCGAAAGGTTCTGCAAAAGAGACGGACTTCTTGCCTCTATCGCCTTGAGAATCGCGCTTGGCTCTGTCAGCAATAGCGTCGGCCGCCTGTTGTTCCTCTTCTTTTGCTCTTGCCTGCGCGAGATTTTGCAATAAGAGCTTCCCCATCTTCTTCTGCATCTCCTTCGTTTCTTTGAATTTTTCTTTCTCCTTAGCGGCTGCGGACTTCCTCTTTTGTAGGATTTCCTGGCGATGTTCGAGATCAACGAGCTTGTCGCGCCCCTCCATCACTCTTTCCTCTTCCTCCAGTTGATCCAGTAAGCTTTCGCGTTGCTGGCGGAGACGTTCTTTGATTGGTTCCGACAACGACGCCAGATGAGGAAGAGGGAGTTCCTCAGCAAAAGTGTCTATCCCTTCAGGCCTTACATCCACAGGTTCCGATATTTCGACTATTGGAAGACCTTCTTCATTCAAAAACTACGCAGATTATGATTGAGCCTGTCAATTGTCAGGAATGTGTCGTACCTCACCCCGTTCATTCCTTACTTGTCCAAGATCTCCAGTGAGATCCTCCCCCATCAACTCACTGAGTTTCTCCGTTAACTTTTTCACCACATCAGGAGTCAACTTGGCCAAATTCGCTCCATGTTGAGGATCTGTCCAATAAGTTTTAAAAAAATTGGCTACATGCAAGCATGACAAATGACTATGTAAATACCTTGGGAGCTCAGGTCGTTCTGAAGCGGCATTCAGCCAATTGATGAAAACACTTGTACAGGAAGTTCGCGTATGGTCCATCAATTTCTGGCTTGTTTGTAGCTGTGTTATTTATAGACCACACTCAATGGCTTGCATGTAACGCTGTGTGATCATGATGTGTTCCACATTGTCATCATAATCGCCATTTTCGCTGAACTTGAGCCCGGCAGACATAGGCAAGTTGCCGCCGGTGACCGTGGAAGCACCAGTGCGATTGCTTCGAGATTGATTCAAGGAAGACGCGACGTAGGATGATGACTGCATTTTGTTGGCCAGGTACGCACGATTGTTGAACGTGACTAGAAGGGTATTGGCGTAGCTGCATATGCTAGTGAGTCGAATTAATCAATTTGGATATATTTATGCGTACAGTTTTCCAATGACAAGAGTCCTTTCATGTTTTTCAGCGACAAGACATTAAACGGAAATATATGCACTTACGATGCAGTAAAGTAGGTTGTTCCCTGGAGATATCACAATCAGAAAGATCCTTCATCATCCCAACAAAAATACACACCGGTGCTGCAACGAACAAAACCATGGATATGATAGCCACAGCAGCTTTCGGAAGTAATCAGTCTCAAGCGCAGATAAGGATGATGATCACACATACCTGTCAAAGCGTTGGTCTCCACAGTAAGACGAACAATACGAGTTACGACGTCGTTGGTCTGCTTGTGCTTCCCAGGGCTTGCACGGAGAAGCTGTATATCATTCAAAATCAACGAGGGCGGAGGGCGAATAATTGGCAACACCTACCGAGAACGTCATTGTCGCAGCAATCATGACGTCGGCCACCACGGCCCCAATGAGCCAAAGCTAACGAGGTAAAGGTATTGCTCAGATCTTCAGTGTAGTTCAATGAACGGAGATACTTACATAGACGAGGTCAGTTTGATCGTGGCGCTTTGAGATGTCCTTGACGAGTACCGCCTATCAAAATGTTGGGATTACAACTTATTGAACGGTTCGGACGAGGGAATGGATTGTACCTTAACGCCACCGATCATTCCCGCTACGGCCTGAACAATAGAGACCTGCGGCACAAATCAGGGTCGATAATTGATTCAGGGCCTAAATATACGTACTGCCGCAATGACGAGACACCACCACCAGGCAGATCGGTTGATGATGAAAATTCGGTAGCAGAAAAAGACTTGGACGACGAGCGCCATGACCGATCCCATAAATGGGGTGTTGATAGGTGATGTCAGAGGATCTTGTATCTGTTTTAGATTACCGAACCCTGCAGCAAACCATTGGAATACATCGTAGGCGTTCATGCATGATTGTGCCGTCTCGAAGGCAATTGTAAAGTACACTGTTTACATCAGTTGATTGCGTTTGGAAGTTGATGACTTCGACTTCCACTTACCCAGACTTTTGATGACTCTATTGTCGCGCGGAAACGAGAGATGATAGATATCTGAGAAGAATCAGATTTTGATTTAGCTGTTCCATTCAGTGACAATGTATTCGATAGAAATACTTACAGACTTGGATAACAAGGATTCCCCAAAGAAAGTAGTTGATGAGAGCCCCAACCAGCTGAACGAGTAACCTGTGAATCTATATTTGCAAGTAGATAACATTTGACAGACCTGTGGGCCCAAACTACGCAGTCGACTCTTATCAGCGTGAGTTGAAGAGAAGAGAGAGATTTAACATACATTGAAGCAATATCCAAGCCAGGAGGAATGCCAGTTGCGGGGGCTGCTGGGTGTTCCGACATCGTGGCAGGTCCAATAGAGGTGAAGGAGCTCTAAAGACGGGTACCGAAAAAGTGAGAAGCAAGGAGCAGTCGTAGGACTGAATGAGTGGAGGGATTCGGCCCAGTTTATGTAGCCTCAATTGATGGTCTCAACTACCATCTGGGAATTCGGGGTAAGGATCTGCATCAAGAAAGTCATCATCATCAGACGAATCATTGTCTCCGAATGCCGGGCCATGTATAGAGAAAGGTGAGAAATGAACTGTAAGAAAGGTTCAAAACGCATGCTCTTGGCAAACCTGACTGAGAATGATTGAAGGGAGTTGGAGGAAAGACCATATGCATTTCCATTCGAGGGAAGAATCGGCCAAAACAAGTCCCCCCACTACCACTTAATTGGCGCAGATGCATCTTGTATGAATAAGCGTATCTCCATGCGATCGATAGATGGCATAGTATCCTAGACAGGCCATCAAGTCAACGTCACAAAGAGGTTGGGGAGGTTCCACCACCTACGAAGTTGCGGCACTCGCAAACCAGCTGACCGATCTGATAAGACATTTTTGATTGTGATCGACAGGAATTCGACAGCAGCGCAATGGTAGAAATATTTTATACCCCTGAGCTCGTTGAACCAGCAAGGTCATTGGTCGCAAGGTACACTGTTGGACGAACGGTTGTACAAAGCACGAGCGTGAAAGATCGCATGCAACGGCAACGGCTCTTCCGTTGCTGGTGGTGTTAAGAAAACTCAGCGCATTGAACAGCCTCGTCACGTACAGTACCACTGCCTCAAACCATCCATACTATATCGATGATAGAGGAAACACGACATATGTGAACCGTGGCAGACATTTGTGAGCCGCGTGTTAAGGCTTGAGAGACAGTCGACAGCGGCGGCACAGCAAATCAGCGCATTGTCACCTCAAAAAAATTAAGAAGATCTATCCATCATCATCAACGTTCAACGTTCAACGTTCATACATTATGATCTTCGAAAGAGAAGTTTGCTTCGGCAGGGGCACTGCATGAGCGGTAGAAGTCAGATCCGTTTTTGTTGAAACGGCTGATGCGTTGCAGGAGATAAGGAAACGAGCCAGAGCAGGTAAAACGCGTGCACAGTGGAAACGATGTTGCTATGTAGAAGGGGGTGAGAGCTTTGATTCAAATGAATGCACTGGCAGGAAAAGGAAGGAAAAGGACCACCGCGCCGCGCGCGCGGCAAACGCCGAGTGAGCCTACAGTCACATCACGTTACTTTTCATGATAAGCGTGACAACTTGCCTCGGTGACACGCTACGCACTCCGAGTCCTACGCGCACTTTCCAAGCCGCCGACGCGTCAACCAAGTATTTTTACTCGTCGATTCCTCTGAATCGACTACGGGTCGCGTTTTAAATCTACTCATATGACCATCTTTGTCCCCAATGGCCTGCTTGGAGGTGTTACAGGCAAGCAACCGCATGTGGAACTTACGAATGATTGCCATACTGTGCACGGCTCTACTTCGAATGAAACTGATGATGTTCTGAAGGGAACAGGCACAAAAGATGGTATACCGGCCGACACAGGTGTGTACCCTGCTCATCTACAAGCAAGATACAGTTGAATGGAACGCCCCAATGTCACCAGAAAGCTTTGACAGCCTCAATTTAACTTTCATTCCCAACGGCCTGCTATCTACTACATACGAAGGGGCCAAGTCTGACTATACCGCGCCTGCTTTGGAAATCACGTCAACGCCGGACTTCGCATTTATTCCTAATGGACTACTCTCAAGCGCGGGCACTACCTCCACAAAAGAAGCAACGGGCGACAACTTATCACTTACCTGTATGCACTTGAACTCATCATCTCTCGAATGATCATGATCTCTGCTTTTCAGCTGCACCCGCTTTTCCTTCCAATGAATCGCTTTCTCTTCAGGAAACAAATGACTTCAATGGTCTCACTGCCAGCCAGGATGATGAACTTCCTGCTGCCCATGTGGCTTTCGGTGTCCCCACCTCATTACTAATCTCCGCAATTCCAAAACCAGCGGAGACGACCAGTAGTACCAGCACCAGATTTTCAATACGGGCAACAACCTTCGATGGCAAAACGATACATCTAAAAAGGAAACCCAAGATGGCACGGTCTGCCAGGGATGTAAGGAAGCGTTCATTCGAGGCAACACGAGTGGTGGCTTACGTTCACTGATTTTCAGAAACTCCTTTCAACCTCTGCAACCCAGAAAATGGGTAAGCTACTAGATGTTCCAATCCATCGATTGATGGATCAGCTGTCTGTCAATATGGCGAATAATCTACAAGAAAGGTAAGCTTCTTTGACTTCTACTGAACATTTGTATTCAATTCATTCAGTGATCTGTCTGCAGACGCATCATCTTCTACAAAGCCTATAGAAGATACTCTTTGGGTTGACAGATACCGACCGCAAAGGTTCACTGAGCTGATGGGTAATGAGCGAGTCGCACGAGAGACCATGGCCTGGGTCAAACAATGGGACTGGTGTGTGTTCGGTAGCAGAAAAGGTAAGAAGCGCCCTCGAGGTGAGAACCAGAACATGGAGGAACTTGACGAATACCATCGCCCTCGAGAAAAGGTAGGATCTGAACATTTACCTGCCTTGACCATTCTGACTTCGAGACCATGTGCGTCGTAGCTTCTTCTGATATCAGGACCACCGGGTCTAGGCAAAACTACCCTGGCACATGTAATTGCTAAGCAAGCAGGATACGATGTCATGGAAATTAATGCAAGGTCTGTCCAGCTGTTGAGGCCATCCTCCGTAGCTGATTACCAACGCGGGTCCGTAGTGATGCACGTTCGGGCTCAATCGTTGATGACCGGATAAGACCTGCATTAGAGTCAGGATCTGTAGTTGGCAGCTCAAAACCAGTTTTGTTGATCATCGATGAGATCGACGGAGCAACTGGAGCTGGGGACAATGTGCGCTGCCTGATTGTTCAGATATTTGTTCTTCTAACCGACTTCGATCATTAAGTCTAATACATTCGTTTCCAAACTCGTCTCACTAACACAGGACCGGCCGCGGAAAAAACGTTAGTTCTACCCACTATCGCTCAAACATCAGATCACCTACTAAAACTATGCTTCAGGCCAAGGTCAAAAACAGAAAGATCCTCAAGCCAAACGTCCCATTCTACGACCCATCATCTGCATATGTAATGACCAGAACGCGTCATCGCTTTCAAAACTAAAACCGCATGCATTACATATCCGATTCCAGCGCCCGTCAGACGTTCATACTGTCAAAAGACTCCGTGAAATCTGTGAATTTGAAGGCCTGAAGGCTGAATCAAGGGCCCTCAGTACGCTCGTTGGAGTCGCGAAAGGCGACCTGCGCGGTTGTTTGAACACCCTCCAGGTAACAGTGATCTTCCCAATATGTTACTCCTGATTTTAACCGACGATAGTTCATCAAAGCGCGGAATCAAGAAGTCACAGAAAGCATAGTTCGGAGTGCAACGGTGGGAATGAAGGAAGGAGACACATCACTCAATACGGTGTTAAATAACCTATTCATGCCATTGTCTAAAAGACGCGTCAAGGAGCTAGGTTTGACCGAGGAAGAGGAAGGCAGATATGTGGCGCGGCTCAGCCATGAAATTGATGGAAGTGGTAGAGAAAGCAGCATCGCACTGGGTTTGTGATTTTTCAAACGTCCGCTTTTCTCTGGTACCCTGACTATATTTTCGCTCAGGTTGTTTTGGCCATTACGCAACCCTACGACAGCATGACGCCAATTTCTACAGATATGAAAAGGCCAATGAATGGCTGATCACTTTTGACACCCTTTCATCAGGGATGTACTCGAATGGTGACTTTGCATTGAGCCCATACCTTCCGTACACACTCGTTCCGTTTTACCCGTTATTTCAAGAACGGGGTGGTTCACGTGTTGAACGCAATCAGGAGGACTGGGAAGTACGCAATGACTGCTTCTCGTTGATGAAACTCGATCCTGACTTCCAACTGTGTAGAATCTCCAAGTGACGCGATCAAACGAAGAGATTCTGAAGACACTGTCACGCTGTCTACGGAATGCAAGCACACGTCTAGGGGGTGACTTTCGACATCTCCTTTCCACCCCGATCCTCCAGCTCGAATTCGCACCTTTCATTAACAGAATTATATCCCCTCCTCTACGTCCCGTTCGTCGTTCTCCCTGAAATACAGCGCCAGGAAGTTGCTAAATAAACCATACATTCAGGTGAACAGCCAGATTGTCCAGCCGGGCGAAAAGGCGCTGCTGACACGCCTGGTCAATGTCATGGCTGCTTTGGAGCTGCGATTCTTTCAGGAGAGAGCAGATGATGGACAGCTATCCTATCGCCTTGATCCGTATGGCCTTACTTGCCCTTCTATCATACCAGTATATTGATGAGAAGAACGACAGACCGATCGATGTGTTCGTCACATATGATGGAAAGAGGACCGGTGATATCGCTGTGTCGAGATATGCTGTTCGACATTTGGTCGCTGGAGAGGTGAGTTTCAAAAAATTTCCTCTGGACGGTTGATTTCAGGACTGAGCTGGGGAATTGTTTTAGATCGACGCGCTCCTGATTGCTAGGGATGCTGATGTTGTAGAGAAAGGGAAACGGGGAAAGCATAGTTTCTTCGGAGCCGGAAAGTTTGGGACGTAAGTCCACCATGGATATGTTCTGCCTATCTGTCATTTAATGAACTGTTACAGGTCCCAAAAATCGGCGGAAGACAAAGGTGATGGGCACAATGAAGAGACCGGTCCTCCAGCGAAACGTCCCCGAATGGATGACACTGTAGATATTGCTGACAAAGTGAGCATAGGTTTTGTTGTCAGACGTAAATTTCAAAAATGCTAATCGAAATTCCACAGCCCCCAACTGACTTTTTCGGACGACCGATCACGGTTGCTTCAGTCAAAGACACCAAGGCTGTTGCGAGAAAGAACGTCGAGAAGAAATATCGTGTCACGTATCGATATACAGAAGGAAATTCGGCGGCAGTCCGAAAACCAGTCAAGATGGCAGCGTTCCTTTGATATTATGCATATGTATCTGCCAGTTGTACCGCCAACCCCGAGGACTTGTAGAAAAATCTGGATGTTGTTTTAGAAATATTTATATGGATGGATAGCATGTTCGACCAGGAAGCTTGGTGTTGGGAAGAAGGCATTCAGAAAGAGGGCTCCAAGAAAGCTTTAATGGCACTGATGGTGGAGATGGTGTTGGCAGATGGGCACCGCCGCCCGTCCCCGCGAGCCAAGGTTCAGTATGTAACTTGAGACGTCGGGTAGTGGAGCTCCCTTAGTGGTGCCTTCAGAGGAGAGGCTATGTAACAAGAAATAGATTGGGATTGGGATTGAGATTAGGACTATGATATTACGGTCCATAGACAAACATTTCTGCGTGAGCTGGGTGGTAAGCTATGCATTAAGATCACCGGCCGATCTTGAGTCGTTGTGCGCGGGTCGCCTGGAGGGATGGAGGGTTAGTGGGGGGCTTAGAAAAAGGAGATAAGATATGTAAATACCTTTCTAAGCTTCTTGAGCCTTTAGAAAAGTAAGAAGAACGTGATTAGAGGCAGTAGGGATTGAAGGGGAGGAGGGGGAACATACTTGTGCTTCTTCATCTTCTTCTTCCTCTTCCTCTTGGTGCTATCCATCATGACATCCTTCCAGTCCTTGTTCATCTTCTCTTCGAGGCCCACACGGTCAGCGTCCTTGCTTGGATCGAGGCCCAATCGACGAAGAGTGTCCTCCCAGATGACAGCGGCGCCTGCATGAGTCATGGTGAGGGCCCTTGTGAGCTGGCGAGCTGCTGCAGCGTCTGCATCTGGCGAGGCCTCGGGGAACTCGTCCAGAAGCCATTGGGACGACTTTTCATGCTGTTCTTTGGGTTGAGGAAGAAAAGAGGTAGCTTGGGCCGAGTCGAGGACTGAGTGCGGGTGAGAGAGGAGGAGGAGAGGACGGTGGAGTGAGAAAAATTGATGAAGCTTGAAGTCTTTGGGGTTGACGAGAGGGTGGTGAGCGCGGTTTGGGAGATGGAAGGGGAGGTCTGGTTGAGGTGCAGCAGAGGCAGTGTGTTGTGCTGCCTCTGGCGTGTCGGATGATGGCGTCGTGGCTGGTTGAGACGAGGGCTTTGAAGGCTGCTCGGCAGCTTTGACGGTGGGAGCAGCAGCTGGAGAATCTGCGGTTGATTCAGCAGGCGGAGACTGGTCGACGTTTGTCTTTGGTGCGACGACGACCTTGGGTGGCTTTGCGGAGGTGAAATAGCGACCGCCGCCTCCTGGCTTGGATGAAAAGAAGGAGGAGTAGGCTCTGCGTGAAGCCGGCTGCTTGGGCAGGAAGCGGGCAAACGCAGACATCCTCGCCGTCGCCGTGCTTGACCGTCAAAGAAAACAGATGGCTTTGCTTACAAATATACACAACACATCATAATGCGACACAATTGAAGCAATCGACTACAACAAGCAATTATGGAAAATGTCCCTAACGACTACCCTCATTGGCTTCTGAAGCCTC
>JABAJT010000087.1:0-16373 GCA_018850275.1 Tephrocybe sp. 9174TJB
CACGTTCTTATATTTTACCGAAGAAGCCGTTGGTATAATCGGGTCGGGTTTTGAGGGGGTCTTTGTGTCCATGTTGTCATGAAGTACAAGGACAATGGGACAACGAGCGATTCAAGCTCCGCATTTGGGCAATGCATAATGGCTTGTCCTTTCTTTATGCTGAGGACAATGCGCGTCTTATATATTGCATGCTTTGACCCCGCCATCCCAACTTGTGGATATCAGCTTCCGTTCCTCACTCACGACCTCCGTAGACTATTCCAACGACCTCAACCATGAACTCAGCTGTCTCTAGCTGTGCGTTCACAGACTCTGGAACTTATTGAAGATGACTACTAACAAAATTATCTAGTCTTCTCGAGAGACGTTTTTCTTCGCCGCCAGGCTCGTACGACCCGCAAGCGCCCGACACGCCCTAATGTATGCCTTCCGTCATCTGCACCTCAAGACGCTCTTCCCATGATTGAAGAAGAGGACGAGGCTCGTGCTTCAACCTCGAGATCTCCTTCTCCTGGCGAATACTTCCCCACTGCTACTGGTGCCCATATCAAGTCGAAACGACGACATGCAAACTTGAGCGAATCTGACATTCAGATGGCCAAGACGGCACTCATCCCCAGTGCTTCTGATATTTCCTTGCAAAATTCCAATCTTCTTTCTTGGCCCACGAATGCACCCTCTCCACAAGTATCCTCAACTCTGACTAAACCAAGCCTGGAGTTCCTTGATAATTTGCTCAAGTGTCCTGACCGCCCCATTCTCGACCAATATCGCACATGCTCGGATTCACCTACACCATCTATCTCCTCTTGCTCATCTTCAGCAAGCACAGAAACGCAATCTTCGAGCCTCCCAGCGACACCGTCTTCTTCGGACGACGAATTTATTTCCTGTCTTCGCTCTCCCTCACCTTCCTTGAAACCTCGTTGTGCACCCATAAAGCCTTTGGCCATTATAAAACACAACCGACCGGTTTCCGTTGTATCTACGACTCCTTCGCTATCCACTTCGCTATCCAGGGTCATAGACGCCTACTCACTCCCATCTCCGCTGTCATCTTGGGAAGAAGATTCGGATTCCGAGTCAGATTTTGAATGGTACAGCCGAGAATTTTCAAAAACTTTAACTCTTGATTCGGCCGTTCCACCCCCCTTTGTCAAGGAAAGCCGACCCGACTCAATGTGTCTCGAAAACAACCCACTCCCTGCCACTCCTTCTACCCCTTCGAAGGGATTCCCTAGCCTTCAACTGGATCCTTCATTCCCTCGTCGCCGCCTTAGCCGCCTTAATACTCCCAACTACCCTCCTGTGGTTCCCAGTCCTCACTGTAATTTTCTCACCACTGTTCCGCTTTCTCCCACTCGCCGTCCACCTCCTCGCTCCAGCATTCCTGCTGACTGCATACTTGTTGATGACACTTTGAATTTCGCTGACGACGAGGCCTCCACCTTCTCGTTCTCCCTTTACGATACTTCACCCACGAAGCCAAGTCAGTCTGATTGCCCTCAGAGTGCCTGCTCCCGACAATCGTTCCCATCCCCTCGCCCATCACCGTTTCCATCATCTTTTCCTTCCACACCATCGCCCTCCTTCCCGACTTCTATTGACGAAGAATTCGATTTCGAAGATATCGAATTTGACGTGGAAATCTATCAACACATGATGCTCCCCCTTGATCTCCCAACCTCACCACTTGATCTCGAGGCAGATCTTGCATCGCGTTTTGAGCAGCTACGCAACGAACCCCACCCCCAATTCCAGGATTTCGGCGCCAGGAATTGTGACGTGTTCAACAACGGCACAGATACCTTTGAACCTCGATGCCCTGGCACAGGAGATCAGTCACCAGTACTCCGTTCCCGCTGGAGCTCTTCGACGTTAGGCTCGGTTCGGGAGGAACATGCTCGCCGCCCAGGGCTCGGACTTGCGTTGCGCACGTACTTCAGCTCATCCAATACCAAGCCTGGGGCACGCCGTAATCCCTCGACTAGGCGCGTCACCACCCCAAATAATGCCCCAAAATAATGTTACCTTACCATTTGTTTAATTCCTGGTCATCTTGTTTTGTTTTCTTTGTCTTTTTTGCTTTCGAACTGGACACTACTTGTATCGTATCCATAACACCCATTATTGTAGCATTACCCGTACATTCACGATCATTATCGATTTTGTAGCTTTAGTAAAATCAATTGGTTGATAAACCCCTCTCTCGGACGTCTGAAAGTGAGGATTGGAGGAAAGCTTGCAATCTACATCGAGGCTAGCTACGTATACAAGCTTGGGGGCTAGCCACAAGCTTAAGTGTATATCAGGCCCGCTCCCCCAGCCCCCCATCCCCTGCCGTCAAACAATTCAGGAGTATTACACATTATGATTTTCATGGCTTCCAAGGAATGAAAGTACTAGAGGGCATGAATCGATGGATTATGTAGCGTAGGCGTATTGTGTGTTGTAGTGAAATGGATTTGATTTATACACTGCTCCCAAAAGAAAAATATCGTATATGTATAAAGGATGAGTCGCAAATCTCCAGGAGATAATGGGAATAACAATAGGTAAGATGAAAAGAGGAGCTCGTCAAGACCCACCGCCAGTTATCGCCCACTTTCCGGGTATTCCAAGTCGACTGCTCTCAGCCGTATTACGGCCGCTCCCGAACATCCTTCCACCACCCCTTCCTGCCTTCCTTTCACCTAAAAACCCAACAAAACCCTCATCGTCCTCGTCGTCCTCCGAACTGGGCTTCCTCGCGTTCCTCCTCACCCATCCTTGACCCCAATCCTCCGCTTCACTGCCATCCCAATCCTGATTCTCTGCGATCCTCTGCTGCACGCTGGTATTGCGGTGATCATGAGCAGAACCAACGTTCAGTCCACGGCCCACACGCATCCCTGAACTCGTCCTTGGTTTGCCTAAGTTGTTCTCGTCTTTAAGATGTCGCCGCAGACTGACGATCGAATTCTGTCGCTTCGGATTCACCAGCATCCGCGCAAGGTCAAGCTCTCCCTCTTCTTCACTCGAACTAGAATGTTCCTCTTCCTCGTCGCTGGCCTCTCCATCCATTCCCCACCCACTCAAATACCGACTCCGCCCTACCTCCTTCCCCTTATCCTTCCCCCTTTTCCCACTATTCACCCACTTATTATCATCCTCCGTCTCCGTATTCGCAAGACTAGGCAATCTTTTCTCCACCGCCCTTCCACGTTTCTTCTCACTCTTACTGTGAGCTCTCTCTCTTCGATCTGTATCCCGCTTATCCCGCTTCTCTTCGCTCCCACCACGTACCATGGACCCCGAGCGACTCGCAGGCGCACTCTTGCAGACAACACGCATGCGGCTAACTTCTCCAGCGCTGGTACTCGCTCTCCCCCGCTCGATCCTCGTGAACAGCTCTGGGGGAGCAAACATCAGCTCAGCGCCCAAGACCCTGTCTGACTTCACAGATCTTGTATTAGTCCGGTCCGAGAGTCCACTACGCTTAGAGCGGTACTCTGGACGTTTCGTTGAGACTTGCGAGAGAGAACTTCGCGTAGGCCGAAGAGTTTTCTGTCGAGCGGGTAAATGTTGGATCGGGCTTGAGGGTTCGATGGCCAAAGGTCCGCCAATATAAGCACCCATACCTCCAAAGAGGACAGCACGCGCGACGCTCTCGATCCACGATGGAGGAAGAGAGGGCTTTCCGTTCTCATTCTGCGGGGCATCAGATTCACTATCCTCGTTGATAAGTCTACGTCGGTGATGGGGTGTTGACGATGGTCGTTTAGGTATATTTGGTACCGAAGCCATGTGTCGGAGGTAAGCAGTTGCACGCGATGGCCGCGGTTGCTCTATGTGATGATAACTTGGACCAGATGTGGGCAATGGGCTATTCGAGCGTTGATGGGGTTGCAAAGGACGAGGGGAGCGGCGTGACGATGTATATGAGTATTGGTCAGATACGCGATGAATTAGGAGGTGTGATGGTCGAAGGTCTTGCTGGGAAGAGTGGGACTGGGAATAGATTGTGGACTTGGGGATAGGGGTAGATGTTCGTGAAGGGGGTCTAAATCTATTCGGACGAGGAGTCGGTTCTAAGCTCTCTTGTGATGAAGTCAAGTCGCTGGAGGAATTATCCTGTCGGCGGAGGGACGGTTTATAGACTTCTCGTTGAGTTAGGGGTGAGGCAGGGGGCGAATAGGCTTCGACGCTCGTTCCCAACGAGCTCGTAGAACGAGTCGCTGTTGGCATAAGCCCCGCTAGAAATCCTACAAACGCGCCCATGCTGGTCCTGGAGCCACCTTGTTGATCACTCGATGGCGTCACGGGCTTGGTCTCGGCGCGTTCCCCTTCCGGCGTAAACACGCGCGTTTCCTTATAACCGGCCTCTTTCAGCAGATCTTCAAGACGTTCATAGGTTTTTGACGTTCCACGTCGATGGAGCGGAACACGCCCGAGGTCAGGGTAACGAGTTCTTGAGCGAGTTGATCGGGGAGGGGTAGCAGGTATCGGGGGAGATGTCGACGAAGTAGATGTGGAATTGGATGTAGATTGGGTGAGACTAGGCGAAGAGGGCGTAGCGTATGTGTTCTATCATTCAATTGATTAGTATTCGTCAGCAACGCTGTTGAATGGAAAAAAATTGTTGAAGATTTTCGGACACAGCCTCGCTACCTGGGGCAAAACCCTGATATCATAGCAATGACCTTCCTCTTGTGTATTGTGCGGTAGCGCAATAAGAGTTCACAGGTATGCTTTGTTCCTCCGAAGGCCTGAGAACCACACGAAGCGTCCCCAGAACAAAATCCGTGCCCGCAAGCCACATCGACGAGAAAAGATGATTTGCGCAGGTACACACCTTGTCGTTGTAGGCCGTCCTCCTGCTATTATTGGTATTTGTCCGCGATAGAGAGGTATCCATTATGTTCAAAAATTCTGGTGATACACGAGAAGATGTTGTGAATTGCGTTGGTGGCTTCGTTTGTATGGGTCGTTTAGGTGTGTTCGTAAGATCCTTCTGCTGCAGCGACGAGACTTGCACGGGGCACCCCGCCAGATGAGGAGGACGTACTATAATTCAGCGGGCCTGCGATGAATGGATCGTCGTATCATGGAATGGTTGGAGGAAGGAAGCAAATTCAGAATCAATGGTCCATCATCGACCCCAAATCCACACGTGCCAATGTTATTTCCACGTGGCTTTGCTGAAAAGACAGAGTTCATCCGATATGGGCGGGCGGCTAATTGTCTCCAGCTTGTCGGGTGACGTCCACCACGAAGATTTCCCGACTTGATGCGCTCCCTTGAGACCGAGAACATATATAATCATAAGCATCTGTACGTGTGCAGGACCTGGCCCAAACAATCTAGGATCAGCAGCCATTATGAAGTTCAAGTCAAGCTTAAGTAGTATAGCTTGTCGCGCGTCGATATCGATGCGTGTCGCCAGTGTGTCGCAAATCTTTAAAGGTCTCTAACGAAACCCATGACGAAATATCAGTGCGTCCAGACTCCACCGTCCTTTACGTCTTGACGCTTGCTCAAGTCGCCTGATCGATAGTTTTATACAGTTTTATACACGGCGATTGGCAGCCTTGTTATTTACATTTAAACATGTCCCGTAACTGTCACGAGCCTTTTGAGATTTGATCGTCAACCAGAACAACAGCTAATTTCCCATTCCGACTCTTCAAGTGCCATTTACCCTAGGTATAAGCACGTTACATTTTTCTAGCCCCTATTCCAATACTATGCCTCCAAAACGTCGAGTTTTGGTCGTTTACGAACCAGAGCCTCCAGCCAAACGTATAAAGCTTGCTGTCAGTACTTTTCTTTCATTCTCTTCTTTCATACTTTTCTCAGGGTTTAACTTCAGGTTTTGGTTGATAAAGAAGCAACAAACGATGCGCTTGCTCGAGAAATCGCAGAAAGTGTGGGATCAGAAGAGGTGAAGCTCGAGATTGGCGACGGTTTCGAGCTACGCCGGCAAGAGTGCGTACCTCCTCCCTAGTCATCCAACTTTCGGCGCTTAACGAAGAGCAGTGGTGTCGAAATGATACTCGATTCTGACATCGTGACCGCAAGGCCTCGCCAACCTCATGGGCCTGCTGTGGAGTCGACCCCTCACCTGCTGACCTTCAAACCCACTCAAGACCTCGATCAAGAAGACGGAGAAGACCAAAAGCATAACCGCTACCAGATCCAACTTGTTTCCGGCGAACTAGCACGTGCCCACGCGAAAGAAACTCTTACCCAGCCGACGGAACCTACGAACGGTGTACTAGCTTTCGATGGCCAATTTGTGAATGAAAACACGACTTTGGTTAGTATCCTGTTTGTATTCCCAAAAAAATTCCACTGATTCCTTTCAAAGTCTTCATTGAAGCAAGAAGCAGTGTGGTTGCTTGGGTGGAAGTCTTTTGGAGAGAGCTTCGAGGACGAACCGTGCAATCACGAAGCGCGCGCCGTCTGCAGCTGCCCCACCGCTCTAGAAGTTGAGTCATATGAACTCTCCTCGACTTTGCATTGCCGATTCAGTGTCGACGGGACAAAATGCATGAACGATGATTGCTCGTACACTCATATCTCCCTATCTAATGGTTGGTAGAAAGAAACCTGTATGTGAATGATGATCTCAACTAACGTAGCACAGATGGCTCCGGAAGTCTGGGTGCCGATGCACCGCACTGCACGGTGTGTGGGGACGCCTTAGGTTCGTCGTCTCCTTTGACTGAAATCTTGCAAACACGCTAATTTCTCCGTAGCTTTCCCCTGTCCATCCTGTTTGAAGTACGCGGAAGAGAAATGTATCGATCCAAGTGCTGTGATTCATTGTCCAATCGTCAAAGTGGGTCTCTCCTTCCTCAAATAACTTTCCTCTAATCCTTGACACGCCAAAACAGAATGCTATATGTGGGCACATGCACCATGCCCACTGTTTGGGTCCTCGGAAAAAAGAAGTCAACGGTTGTCCTTCAGGCTGCTCAGGTACAACCACCCATCGCGAAGGCATACCCCTCGACCAAGATGCACCCACTATCACGTTGGTATGGGATGTCGACCAAATCGAACGGTTGCCCATCCCATCGCATTATCTGGATACATCTGGTTCAATGCAGCATCTCAACGCGGACGTCGTCGTTTCGATTGTTGAATCTTTCCTTCAATCCAAATTTGTCGACTTGAATGGACTCTCGCTTCGATTACACGGAAGGGACGCTAATACTGAGCAAGCATTTCCATCCCTATACGTATGTAGCCTCTAACTCCTTGCCAGGATGGTTCGCTTCGTTTGGACAACACTCGTTAGCGTATGCACTACCTCGCTGCATCAAAACCCTGACCACCGTCGCTTCTCATTTCCTGGGGCCGTCACACCCGCATCCGCAGCACCCACAACAGGGAGAGAGAAGCCTTTCGAAATTGATTTTCATACATCCTCCTGTCCTATCGTCGTTTGCGGCTGTACAAGGCTCAAAGACATATTTCCTAGTAACCCAGGGGAGAGCAACAAGGACACCAAAGTCACGTTATACGTCGTTAAGCGTTCCGGCCAGAAGGGCAGCGCCCCCGCCTCCAAGCATAGCACAATCCCTGTTTCCAAGCAATCGGCGTATCAATATGACGCTGCATGGCAGCCATCGACTCAACAAACACCACGTGGAATGGCTGCGCTGCTTTCATCTCTATTTGTGCTCAGTGTCATGGTCCAGAAACAAGGCGTGACATCTGAGAACAAGATCCTCGCAGCTTTATACTCAATCACTCGCTTTCCACCCGCCGTGCGTGCACGTAAGTGAATCATATCATGTTGAGTTAGGTCTTAACCTAACTTCAATACATTTATAGTGGGAATGTTGCTATTGAACATCGCGCTGCATCCTCAGGAAAAAGCGGCTTTGTCTGAAGCCCTCTTTCATGCCTTGAAGGACTTTTCACATGCGGCATCAATAGCATTCACCATTAACGCAAGTCGTCGGTTTGAAACGGTAGCTATCAAATTCCCACTGTCACCGATCAGTCCTGACACACCATATCACAGGTTCGCATCTTTCTTGGACACCTTCTAACCATTACGGATGTTGCAAATGCAGTAAACCGCCCTTTACAGCCCTTCTCCCTCATTTGTACCCTCTCAAACAAGCGATTGGTCGACCCCGTCCTCTTCAACACATTCGCCATAGTAGAACGTAGCTCCGGGAGCCTCCATGCTATCGGCGGGCTCCTTTGTCGGCCAAAAAACGGAGCGGAGTTGCCCTCAATTTCAGAACTACTTGAAGGCCATCTCCGCCAAGTGGTCGCACAGAGCAAGGAGTTCAATCGGTCTGAAGTATACGCTCTGCTTGTAAACGAACTAGGAAAGATCACTCGCCCAGTGACTCTTGAAAATGCAGGACGAGATTTCTCGATCGCCATTCAACGGGCGAATGAAACGGATCTCATCTCACGGGGACCGCTCGAACTCAAATCTCCGTCTGTTGTACCGCCGCAAATAGTTCTGGATAGCGAGGTTCGTCGCTGCCTTGGATGTACTCATTCAGTTTTAATGCTCAATGCTCAAATGATTCATAGGGCTTGCTGGCCGTGTTTACTGGACGAGGATGCGGTGCTACGCGGGACGTGAATTTCTTCCTGCCTTTGTGAATATTTGTTTGTTTGTTAACACCTTTAGTTCGCTCATTCTGCGTGTTAGGTCAGGAGGTGATACCGAAGTTGACGTCAACGATGTCGAACATGCACTTCAGAGAGTCATCGCCGCTAGAAAGGCCGAGGATACCTGGGATGTAGACTGTTTCGGAGGAATACCTGCTAAAGCTCGCACGCCAGACGAAGTAAGCGTTTGTGCCTGTGAAGGATAATATATGTCCAACCAACTGGATTTTCAGGCCATCGTACTCTGTCTCGATCTGAGCCAATCGATGAACGAGAAATCTGCAGTTGGACAATCCGGCCCTAGGGCAAGGTTCGATCACGAAGCGGAGGGCGAGAAGGTTGTCGATGAAGTAGTGCATGGGTTAAGCGACGACGTCATTCTCGCAAATGGTGAGGCACTTATGCCGACTGCTATGTCATCTCTATGGGTTCTAAGCTATTTGTTTCATAGCCAAGAAATGGGTTGAAGAACAACACGAAAGTTGTTTTGTGGTGTGGAAGGCCAGTGTAGGAACTGTGAGTGTTGCTGTATTCTATCCTCACAATATGTTTATCGAGATATGTTATGGAAGTACGATTTGTCCATTGAACGTTTGGTGGAACATCTGGGAACCATCCTTCAGCGAAACACCCTCAGAAATAAGCTGACATCGACAAGCGGCATATTAGAAGTTAATGATCGAATCCTAAAGGTATGGGTGAATTCCATCATTATCCTAATGCAACTAGTACTACATGCTGACAGTTGTACCTAGCGAGCTTCCTTCTCCTCAGCTAGCAGACTGCAGACTCTACAGATTACTGAATTCCTTGAAGATTTTCTGGAAGACTTTCAGCCCAGTGAAATGGTGGGCGAGGCGCCGTTTGACGTCCCTCGTGAACTGGTAGATCTCGTGTATGTCACCAACATCACTCCTTATTTCAGATGCTCATATCCTGTAGAACCGGAGATCTTATACAGACGCCATCCAATTTTGATCTTCCGCTATGGACTCAGTGGGTGAGTGTTGCGCCCACTACTACACTTTTGTTTAGGCTGATGATTTTTCCTCAAGACCTCAGGACAAGATATCCTAGATGATCTCAAGTCTGGGGAAAGGCTGGCATCAGGCACTGTAACTATCACCCTTAGGCTTCGAGCATCCACACCACCCGTAGTCTGGCAGCTCCCTATATCTACATCAACTCAGGACCTCTATTCCCTTGCAAATCGCGTAACCAGGGCTGAGCATAGCTATTTCAATCTTCGTGACTGCAACAGCTCCAGGACCATAATTAATTGTTCTGCGAATCTGACCCTCCTTTCAACCGTCTTGAACACGGGAGGAGCTGTAGAGGTTTGGCGGCCGGTACCCCACCATCGGAAGCCTTTAGAATTCACTTTAGAAACAATGGACGATGAAGAAACGATTCTTTTGCCCTCGGATGCGTCAGCTCTTGCCCTCATAAGCTCTGCATGGGGGCCTGATGGAAGCATTTTGTCAGATATCCAACTGTGGTGAGTTTTCCAAGTTCCAGATTTTTCCTTGTTACTCAATTTCACGGGAACGCAAGGGGTGGCCTTACAGATGCTGGAGATGGCAAACGCAACGGGATACCGATTGGCTTGGATTCATACCTCGAGGATGTAGCTGGAACTTCGATAGAGTGTGACCTTTGGGAGTGGAGATCTGTTCGCACATCTAGTGAAATTAGCCGGAGCCTGACACGTCTTGATTTGTTGAAAGAATTGTTCAATATATTCCTAAATCGTGTGGTAAGTGGATGCAACACTCTACATGGATGACTTTTGCTAACAGTCAGGTCTGTCCAGAGCTCATTTGACACATCTGTATCCTTGGTTCTAGGCCTAGTTACCTGTAAGTCTTCCTCATGCTTAATTTTGTTCAGCCTTATAATCTTTTTGACATTTAAAGTTGCGGACAATGCCCTTCTTAAACAAGAACTCACACCAATTTTCGAGAACTTCCGCCAAGAGCTTGAAAGAGTGGATGCTAGGGGGGACACTGCAATGTTCGACGCGCTGGATCTTGCCCGTAGTTGTCTCGTCAATTTCCGGCGTGACCTTCCCAATCTTCGTCGGCGAATTATCGTTGTGTCTGACGGCGAAGATACTGGTTCGGAGGCCAGTATCGCGGATGTCGGTTCAGCCTTACAAAGAGATGGAATTATAGTTGATTCAGTGCAAGTTGGGCGAACCCTGAGTCACGATCTTCACAAGGTTTCGGCTGCAACAGGTCTGCCAGCATATTGCACTTCTCGTCTCAGTATCTCAATAATCATGCAGGCGGATATCGTTTCTTCCCTCAACTTTCACTAGGGGATGCCTTGAGCATATTCGTGGGTTGCGATCTATGGATAGCATCTCTGTGTTCTCATCTTGCATTTATAGGACCTTGAAACGATGATGAACTCCGCAGAACGTCCGGTACGCCCGAAGATGGGGAGGGCATTCTCACTGCCCGGGCAAGTGAATTTGGTCGCCTACCCAATCGACATAGTCACCATCGATAAATTCCCCGAACGTGCACAGCATCCAAGGCTTACCGAAAAGGTCAAGGACGTGAAACAAGCCGCTACTGTCAGCTTCGAGGCTTTGAATAGTGAACGCACGCGGAGGATCATGCGAGAGGCAAGTAATCGTCAAACTATATCCTGGTCCGATGCTAATAGATGTTTCAAGTAGATCAAGTCTATCAATGCCGACCCTCATCCACAGATCGATGTATATGTTGCTGGCGATGATATGTCATTCCTCAAAGTGATTATGCAGGTGAGTAGACCCGCCGTTGTGATCGAGGCGCACATATAACGTTGCTTCAGGCTCCGGATGATATAGAACAATGCCCATACAAGGGTGGTTGTTTCTTACTTACGTGTGACCTCCCTCCGGAATACCCTCGCGATCCTCCCGAAATTCGTTTCGTCACATTCATTCTCCATCCCAATGTGCGTTGAGTCCTCCCCTTCGACCACAATGCAATCAATACCTTACGCCTTTTGCAGGTATCAAAACAGGGGAAAGTCTGCATTGCAGAATTGAGCAGACTTTGGTCATCGGAGATAACGTTGAAAGAGCTATTCAGTCTCGTTTATGGCCTTCTTTTGGAACCCGATTTGGACAATCCGTTGGAGATCCAAGCTTCACTCAAGTACTGTGAGTATTGTTCAACAGCTCGGATTTTCCGTACCTGATGAAGATTTCTAAAAAGATGATGACGACGGGACATTTGCGCTCGCAGCCGCAAAAGCTGTGGCGGAGCATGCGACCAAGCCCCGAAGTGAGTGGCAGCAGGAGCTAGGCGTTTGACATCATGATAATTTGGGATGGCAATTTGCAACGTTAATGTGGAATATATATATGTACCCAGGATGTATCTTGAAATACTGGTCTCTAAAGTATCAAGCGAACATACCTGAATATCTGACGTCAACTGGACTCTTTCACATTCGATGAGAGCGAGAGTTGCTCTGAGTCACATAAAAAACATTCGGATACGGGGAATCGAACCCCGAGCTGCCGCGTGAGAGGCGGCAATGTTAGCCGTTACACCATATCCGATGCATTGTTATGATCCACAGCATCAGTGTAGGCCTGTGACGAACGTCCCTGCTTTCTGCATATTAAATCTACCTGCTTGACCGACTTGTGGCAAGCCACAACATTTAGGTTCCCATAAAAACGGATGGCCCAGGTACTGAAAAATGCTTTATATTGACTATGCTACGATGATTCAATGACAACAACTGTGTTACTATGCAGTATGCCAGCGCCTTAGGTAGGGCACTGGATAAATAAATATGCGAAAAGAAAAGGAGGACAAAGAAGAGCAATGACATGAGATTGAGGTGGGGTGAGTGGTCCGCACAATGTGAGGCGTGGGTTAAAAGGGGTAAGGAGGAAGGAGGAAGAAGAGTTCGATCCACGAACACAACTAGAAGGCGGAGGGGGAAGTAGACGACGGAGAAAGATGATGGAAAGGAGAGTGGAGTGGCATAGTGATTACCAGATAGATCGACGAGCAGTAGGGAACGAGATCAGTGGTCGAAAGTAATTGATCAACACGAAGGTTGAGCATGAGCAGGCGAACTGAAGAACGGAAAGCTAGATGGATGAGAGGAAAAACCAGGGAAAGAAGAGCTAAAGTATTATATCGTAATCTTGTTATAGGTATCATACAGCAAAGAAAAAAAACTTCATCGTTCTTCTCTTTAAATCTTGTTATTCACTGTCCCGACACCGTATCAGTCCCCACATCCGTACTCTGGAGGACAGAAAAGTATAACTCACCATACAATTTCAATTTCCAAAAATACAATGACCGCCACACCTCTCATGACTTCTTACTGAGCGTCAAACTCCTCATGCTCTCCTCCAACAAGTCAGTCGTCATGAGCGAATGCAATCCGCACTGTGGCTTGGGCTTGGGCTCCTCCTTGGGCTGCTGCTGCGGCATCTTAGGAGCAACCTGTTCTGCCATCTTTGGCTTCGCCTGGGGCTCCTCAATGTCCACAACCCTCACAACCGCTTTACCCTCCAACACCTTCCTAACCTTATCAGCATCCCATGACTTGACTCCCGAAGTAGATGCACCAGGGGTCGACGTAGAAGCGGACGAGGAGGAGGAAGATCCAGAGAACGCATCCCAGAATGCACCTCCAAGTTTGCGGAGCAAAGTCTGAGAGGCGAGCGTGGCATACATTGCTGTTTCCCTCTCCTTTTCTCTCTCCATAAACCTTTCCTTCTCTCTCCTCTCGCGCTCGAGCTTCTCGATAACAGAGCCCTTCCCGAGCAGCAGGGGCGATGAGGGAGGGGACGTGTACGGTGGCGGTGGCGTAGCCGGGGTATTCGATTTGGAATGAGAATAAGGAGGTGCAGGCGAAGACGGGAATTTGGGAGTAGGATCCAGGAAGAACGATGGGCGGAGAAGCGATGCGAGATGATGGGGTTGCGCTGCAGCCTGCTGGTGAAGGTGTTGGTGTTGTTGCTGATGATGCTGTTGCTGCGAGGCCATCTTGCCCCACAAATGCATTCTGTACGCATCCATGTTCTTCATCGTGAACAGGTTTACATCTGCGAAACCCTCGAATCCAATCGGCGCCTTTTCCTTCTCCAACGGCTTCTTGGTCTCCTGATTGGCTTTATTCTTCTCGAGCTTGCTCTTCTCCGTAAGACCATTGAGAAGAGGGTTCATGTTCTCCTTCCACTTGTCATCCTTCGCCACGACGAATGGGCTAGGAGCGAACTGGCCCTGGAGGAGATCCGCAACAGACACCTCAGGAAGCACAACGCGATGAACAGGCGTAACGCCACCCATGCCCATGCCAAGGCGGACACCACCCCAGAACCGACCGTTCTTGCTCGCATCCTTTTGGGTATTGGGCGTAAGTAAAGCAGGAGTCTGCTGTTGCTGAGCTTGCTGTTGTTGCAGTTGGGCTTGTGCCTGGAGTGTGGCGGCGGCACTCTGTGCGGGGAGAGGCGCAGGAGGGGGCAGGTTCAAAAGCGGGTACTCAGCTGTACCATCGGGCGTAACCGACGAAGCACGGCCTTCGAGTAAGGTACGCTTGAGGGCAGCTATCTCTTGACGAAGAGCAAAGTTCTCAGATTGCGTCGATCCCAGTTCGGAACGGATAGCATCCAGAAGACGGTCCCTTTCAGCGATGTCGCCCTCCAGGGTTGAAATGTATTCTTTCAGGGAAATTAAACATTTATAATCAAGGAGCGGCAAGAGATAAAAATACACACCCTTTCGTCGAACGCGGAAGTTACGTGCAGAGATCTTGTTCCTGAGCTGCCGCTTCTCCTTGCTGGTCATCTTCGCAAAGACCTCAGGAGAAGGACGCCAGTCTTGTGGAAGGTCGTCGTCATCTTCGTCCTTCCCGTCCTCACTGGTGGTTTTCTTCTGAATATTATTATAGACGTTGGTGGGTTGATAGTTGTTAGCAGGGGTGAAGGTCGGGGGCACAACGAAGGGGGTGGCAACAGTGTAAGTATTTTCCTTTCCGAGAGAAGTGGCCACGGGATTGGTAGTTGGCGCCTTTTTAACGATACCGCCGGATTGAACGGTGCCCTTACGAGCTTTGCCGTGGCCAGCGACCTTGACGGGCTGAATGACGAGAGTCAGTTTTTCTCGCTCCTCATCTGTCGTCTCAGGCTCCTTCTCTTTTTTCCTGGAGGAGCGTGTCTTGGTGGTCTTTGTTGTTGTTGAAGTGGCCGTAGGTGCAGGCGAGGGTGACTCTGAGACATCAGCATCCTGTTCAACATCGTCGTTGTGATCTTCATCGCTCAAGGCAGATGGGGTGCCGACAAGTTGTGGATCGATCCCCATGGTCTCGCCGCTGGTGACTGGCATGGCCATGTTGATGTCCATACCGAGTGATTCATCGATACCGATATCTGCGGCAGCAAAACCGCCAAAAAAGTCGTAGGATGTGCCGTTGATGCTCATCATTGGATCGAGCTGTTTTGGCTGGATATCGTCGTCAAAGCTGAAAAACGAGGAGGGGTTATATTCAGGAAATGACTGCGCTGGGGCTGACTGGGGAGGTGTCAATAGGGAGGATTGATATGGGGATTGAGGCGATGAACCGCGGGATGAGGAGGCGGTGGGAGGTGAATTGGAGTTGTTGGGTGCGTTTGGAGATGTGTTGAGGACATCGTCGGCGAAGAGGTCAGCGTTGAAGATGTCGCTGAAGTCGTTGATGGACGGCGAGGAGAAGTATTGCTGGAGGGGCACTGGGTTGTCGACCTGCATGATGGCAGTTTCAAGTTGAGTTGTGCTTTGTGGCCACAAAGAGAAGAGTAAAACAACAAATCCTTCCTCGGTCACACTCCTTACGTAATCTCCGCCGCGCTTGCGTGTATCGCTCGCCGGCACAAAACCCCGCCCGCAGCCACATCAGCTTCTAGCATGTTCTACTCCCCCGCTATCTGCAGCGTCTATGTATCCCAGGTCTATTTGAACTCATCAAAGCTACCACTGCAATCGCTCAGGCTCGACGACGCTCGTCGCTTTTAACACGGCATTCTTTCACATCCACCTCGTCGGACGGTCGGACAAACTCGGGCTCCTTTGGGCATCTTCTTTGAGTCTGAGTCACACAACGCCACGGTTCCGCAGTCTCCTCTCAGTCTCTCCCCTGGCTCTTTCTGGGAAACCTCACGGCGGGTCCCTCCTATCGACGTGGAAGTCAGGCAATGGCTCTCCGCTCTCCTTTTTGATACCCAAATCTACTCTGCCTCGCTTTGAACGCATGAGCTTTTACGCGCTGCCTCCACACTGTCCATTTCCTTGCCCGCGGTTGCCGAGGCCTCTCGTATCTCAACGAGTGATAACAAAGTTGTTTCACCCACCCCTTTTTACTTGTATGTTACCTATTAATAATAGTATGCTGTGTTCAATTTGATTGATTGGTGCAAGTTTTACACCACTCAATCACTAGCTATATTAATATTGTAAGTTTTTTTGTAAGCAAAGTTGTGTAATAGAGTTGTATCGGTATCTGGACTATCGTTGGGGTCCACAGTCAATGAGTAGTAGTTGAATATCGTTCCATGTGCGTAGCTTGAGTGGATAACATATGGCTCTTGTTTTTGATTTCGGTTCCACATTGAACAATGAACTTGAGAAGTTGTCGTTTGTATGTCACGTGCCTGTCCAACTTCGTTTGTTTGAGGCGCCAAGTATGGCGCTTGTCTCCGTACAGTCTCCACTGAACTTTTTAGAGGTAGAAGCGCGCGTCCT
>JABAJT010000089.1:0-16541 GCA_018850275.1 Tephrocybe sp. 9174TJB
TGTAGGGAAAGGAATTCGCGATCTTCACAATCCTGTGCTAGCGCTAGCGCTTGAACTGTTGTTAATTTTTGGTCAACATAGTGGTGCTAATCCGATTGAATATTATCCAAACATCGGAAAGCCTGAGGATAGCAGACAGAGAAAGGAAAAGAAAACGTATCAAGGTCCCATGGCTATTCTTTCTTTCTTCCCAACAGTTCACTCAGCTTCCCAGCTGCAATGGACTGCACGACTGGAGGCATGGGGGCCAAGGCTGAACCACTGTTAGATCCCGGATGTAAGAGACCTGATCCCCCCGCCTCGCTCTGACTTCGAATTGTGGTATTCCTGTGATTACGGCTGCCGCCTCCAAGTACTAGAGAGAATCTCTTGCTAGCCTTCAAAGGGCTCGCAGATCCAACTCCCGCTTCGGCTTCGCCAGAGATGGCACTGGTGCGGGCAGTGACATTCGTGGTATGCAGTGCGACGGCAGGCAGAGAAAAGCGTTTACTCCTCCTCGCGGTATTTTCTTTTCGAGGTGAAGATGGCGTGGAGGCATTCAAGAGACGAGAGGTTTGAAGAGCCAAATCAAGGCTTCCATCGTCATCCTGAGTCTCGTTCTCGTCGTCCTCCTCCTCCAATGGCGCATCCAACACGTCGAACCGGCCATGTTCGTTCTGCTCAAATTCTTCCAAAAGCTGGTTATAGCTTTTGGGTCGCGCGTTCTGTAGGGGTCTTGCTTTGACGCGCCTGATGTTCTCGCCAAACTCCGGTACATGTGGGAGATGGCTAGTAGGTGAGGAGGGCTCTCGGTCGATCGCCATAAGTGCTTGGGGAGCAGGGGTAGCGAGTGTAGGTATAGATAACCAGGATGGTAGGTTATTCAGCGAAGGAAATGAATCGCTGTCTTTCTTGTGGATTGTTCCAGTAACGTCAAAAGGCACGCCGGGAGCGGGATCGATCAATGGAAAGACAGTCTCGTAGCAAGCATCGCATGCTCGCGCTGGTTTACTCGACCCGTCTTTTGCGTTAGAATCCGAGATGAAAAAGGTCTGCTTAAGGAAAGCGTAAATGAGGGAGACTGTTTAAAGAAAAACACAACAGACGCACCCTCCCTGAACATGAGGCACAAACACATCTTCCGCATAACCTGCAATGATGTCTTCTCCTTCTCCAGCCGAAGCTTTTGCCACACCTCATGCACTCGCTTGCCTTTCCATCCGGTATCCATATCGCTGGAACCCAATGCTCCACCTTTCGCCTCCTTTCCGAAGGCTCGTTATCCTGTTTCCCCTTGCCTTTACTTCCACCTTTTCCGTTGACTGCATCTGCTTCAGTAGTCACTATGCGGTCATCCGCCGGAGGAAATGGAAGCGCTTGCAGGGATCGCCTCAAGTGATTCGTAGACGATGACGAGGTGAGAGTAGAGTTCGGGTGAGTGACGTTGAGCGAAACGAGCAACTGTTCTTTTGCCTGCCGAATTTCAATGCACCACTCATCTCTGTCCCCTTCCGTACCTGTTATAAGTGTAAGTCTTGTGCTTGTGGGATGTCTCAGCAATACTAAATGCCTGACCGGAGTAGAGCACGAAGCTTGACTCTGGGCTCAATATCTCGAATCTGCGCTCCTCCCCCTCCTCCCTTGGCGGCGTCACTATGACCTCCAGATCGACCAGTTCTACACGCCCCTTGTACACATATCGCTCATCCCCACCACTACTTCCACTCCTTCTATTTATCATGTTTGGTGAAGGATGATATGACTTCCTTGGCCCAATCCTTGCAGTTGGTTTGGTGGCAGTTGCAGGTGAAGAATGTTGTAGGTCCGATTCTGACATGTCCTGGCTGGGTATCTTCAACGAGGGCAGTTCATTCTCACTTCCTCTCCGTCTTTTTGGTACATCTGGTTTATCCGATGGGCTCGAAGCACCTGGCGTAGGAATCTCGAAAGAATCTGCGTATCCTGCACCCCAACCAGATCGGCTAATGCCCCAGTCGCCCTTCCACTGGGAACGTTCCCATTCTTCCGCAGCCAGCCAGACGAGGCAGTCGGAGAAGAGCAGAAATTCCCGCTCGCGGGGTTGCCCACTTCGCTCAATTTGGAGAAGCGGCCCACGCTTTAGGAGAGTACGGCCAGGAGCAATTAATTGGAAAGGAAGATTTGGGGTCGCACGTTGCAATGATAGAAGTGAGAGCGTTTGAGCGTGTGTGTGAAGGGACGTGTTTAGGGAGAGGGTGACTAAGGAAGGTAAACGTAGGTGGGAAGTTGATGACAGAATATACGTACTTTTCGAGACAAGAGCGTGTACTGTTGTGAGCTGTGCGTGCTCCGGGTCTTCGTCGTCAGTGCAACTGATGAGGTCCTTGAGTAAAAGAAGATAACGTGGGCATCGTTGGACGATAGTGAGGAGCCAGTCACGTAATTTTAGTTTTCCACATCGAGAATCAGACTCCTGTCTTGCGAGAAATGTCGCAAAAGGCGCGTTGTACTTTGGGTTTGGACGAGTCGATGAAGGAGAGGTGATGAGGTCAGAGAGCCCCGAGATGGTGGTGGGAAATGATGTGATAAAAGGGTTGTATAAAGATAAATAAGGGAAGTGTGAGATGAGGATTGGAGACAATGGCGGTGGCTGTTCAAATCTTTCACTGCTCGTGGAGGGTGGTGGGGGAATACCGGACATATGGAGAAGTGATGTGAGGGATGAGAAGAACGAACGATGCAAGTTCCAAATATCGATAAAATTAGAGAAAATAAATGTGAGAGTTGAACGGTCTAGAAGAGAATCAGGCGTGTCCAGCGATGTGATAATGGGGGTAAGAAAGTGCTGTGAAGGCGGAAAATCCTCAGCTACGAATTAAAGAAGAAAGGCCATATTAACATACCGAGTATATTAGTTCCAGACCGTCCACGTAGGCTCTCTCAGTCTCATAAAACTCCTCAATAATCTTTCTCCGCTTCAACAACATTGCATCGTTGGCCGGCCTCAATGGAATGTGGCTCCTCCGTCTTCTCCTAGGTGAATCAGGGGTGGGCTGGTGACTTTTGCCATTCCTGGTTGAGTACACGTTACGAATAACCGCTGGTATCGCCTTTCCTTGCGCCGCCTTGTCCTCAGGCATTGAGTCAAAAGAGGCAACGCTGATCATAGATTCCCTGTGTAATTTAGACGGAGCTGTCGGTAGTGATATCCGCCTAAAAGGCAGATGTGGCCCACGAATCTGTGGCGCTGGATGAACATTTCTTGATGATGGTTCAGATACAGGGAAGATAACGCTAGATGAAGGAGCACTCTGCGCTGTGATGCGACTTTGATGAGCTGGGTCATCGTCAGGGTTTTCGACCGACAGTACCTGAACTCATTGTTCAAAGATCTGGCGTTTTGGGTATCTAAGTAATAAGACTTCCCGTGAGTCCTGCGGCCCTTTTCAACGAACAATATGAGCTGAGGGTATATGGCTTGCGCGTTGAGAGATGCCTGTTTTTGGTTGTGATGTAATTGTTGGCAACTTCTGCACCAAACATAACGTGACTCCGAGTCGTATATATTGACCTACTAGTACCACTGGCGACGACTTCAACGTACCGTTCTGGCTCTTGGCTTGAATGGGCTTCTAATATCATTGCCAGATGCGGGTTGTGTGACGTGCTGAAATGCGACAATTTTGCTGATTTTTTTTTGTCAGTGCTTCGGACCCTAGTAATACAGTTGGCAATAATTATAGATTCATGCTTCCAGGATGCTCTTAGGACAATGTCTGATAAATCATTCAAGATCTGCATTTAAACTAAAGGAGAACTGCCAGAGAAACACGAAGCTCCCACGAAACCCTAGAAAGTACAGGATCGGCGACCAGATTCAGGTCCGCGTTTGAAAAAACATTAAAAAAAAACATCATGTACTTATTTGAACGATCGTCCTTTGCATAGCCAGCTTCAGGGCCTCCAAATTCCACGCTAAATCTGATTTGGTGAAAGAAATCATGTTCATAGCGTGGTAATAGTATGAGAAGAAATAGAAGATCGATATCAATAACATTATCGTATTGTTAGTGTGAGTCTTTTCCCTACCTTCTGGAACATTTCAATTTCAGCAAGCATCGAGGCCCCGTCGAGGCCTGTCTTGGGGACGAGGGCGGCTTTCGACAATATCACGCGTGGGATCTTGCGATTGAACTGCCTCCCAATACATCCAGTTCTATATGGAATCGTCTAAGCGAAGCATACAGGTCTTGCACGGCATGAGAGAGGGGCGCAGGATGGCCGAAGAATCCGATAAGGATAGAAGAAGGCGCCACTAGACGTGGTTAGCGAACGGTTTACCGATGATTAGGTTTGGACGCAAGAATGCCATCCTAAGGACGCGACTGGGTGATCGGCGTTCACACAGGCCGCTCCAGGCCATAATTAATCCCTGAGAGTATGTGGAGAGAGTTTGGTTCGTTTTCGGGCTCAGTCACACCATTAACCTTTCCAGACTGAACCAGACGGGCGATTGTGTGAACAAAAAACATCGCCTACAAGCGAAAAGCCCTACCGCTTGCCTCATGGTTGCCTAAGAACAACTTCGTTCTATACAAATTCAAGCCCAGACAGCCGACGGAAATAGAACGAGGGTCTGATTTCAACAGGTGATCACCGCTGTGCGTAGTGAAGTATGAATCATGCCTGAAGCAATGATACGAAGCTTAAGGAACCGTGTAAACCCATGTCAGTGCCGCCTGTATCATGTATTGTGTCATGCCTTCGATCGAAGCCGTCGAGCCGCTCGCCGATGAGAGTTCTTCAATTGTCTCGTCCTTCTGTCTATCCTATCTTTGATCAGTTAAACGCATCAAGTGAGAAGCCAGTGGTAAAATGATATCGATGTCATATGACCCATCGATAGCTGGCTACAAGGCCAACACGAAAAAAGTTTGAGAAGGTATCTTCGATTGTGAATTTGACGAAGTGGAGGCTGGGTGCCCAGAACAGGTATGTGGAAGTGTGGAAGGGTGAAAAACGGTGCTCGAATGTTAAATGACAGGGAGAAAGACGCCGCCACACGGGGTTTTTCAAGCTTCTACTGGCATCCGAGGATATTGCACATCCTAGAGGGAAAGTCCTAGGGTCACATAGATCTAGGCATGTGAGAGTTGCAACTGTGATTTTGGTGGCTAGTGCCCTACCACACACGCCCCAAGTTGGCATTCAGAAGCATGCATATAAACCACGTTGGCTGACACTCGCACGAACGTGAGTTTGATGCTGCACCCTTTGGTCGTCCTTGAGGCATCCTATAGCCACTGCGTCGGGGTAACGTAAAGGAGAGGCGGAACACCAAGTCAGACTTCGCCATTTCTGAAGAGAGGTGTCATTACATCCCACACACGAATCAGAAACGGGGAGAATGTTCACAAGCGGAGCTTTCAGACGTCATCCTGAAAGAGGGTTGAGAGTCTACCCAGAAATATCTTTGCCCCAGATGAAATTAAATGAGAGGTGTGGACGGCTGAGGAACGCTTACTCTTGGATACGCATCTACATTTCGGGCGTGAGATTCGGACGGGCACCTTGGAGAATTAATACATGTGCGTGGGTAGAGCGCTAGGAGTGATGTCCATTGTCAAATGGCCCAGATGAGAACTTGTCTGGAGCTGAGGGTGCGCCTCCATTAGAGAGATTAAGTCGACGATCTCGCCACGTTGTGGATGAACAAGTGACCTAGAAATTTTCCTTGGCTGTGCAGAGTTGATGTCCTGTTGATAACGTTTGAATATAAATCCACAATGCGTAGTCTGGCATTTCATTTAGTGCGGACAACCAAGCTCGAAAGAAACACAGAGATGCCGTGAGGTTGAATGTTCAACTTGCAAGACATGAAGTGAGATGCCGACAAGGTCGTGGTAATATTTCAAGTCACCGTTCAAAATTTTTGATAACCGACGAACAAAACCCTCTCCGTTTTTCCCGGCTGCGTAATCTAATCAAAATCACAACGTCAACAGTGACCTCAACGTTCGATCACTCTCGTAACTTACCTGTTTCTCTGTGCCAAATGTATATGTGTGCTAACGTCTCCACAGAGTGAACTAAAGATCCTACTCCGAAAAATCACATTGAAACTGTCCTACCCAAAAAGTACAAGACCCTACCTACGCGGGGCCTTCGTATACAGAGCAACGAACGCATGAGAACAAATCGACATGTGGGGGAAACTTTGACTTGTACTAATGTGATCATCCCAAATGCGACATGGGGTCGCCCGCCACTCTCTCACAGCGGTCTTGTGATTTCCACAATTGGTCCTCAAGGATTGCGCTCTAGGCACTAAACCGGGTGAGGACAAAGCCCTTGTTCTTTTACTTTTACTCTCTTGCGCCTCTTTACGCCCGCCCAAATGCCTAAAGGCAGTAGTCCGGTTTCTCGGACAGGGCTGAAAAAGGGTCCAACTCAATGAGGACCATGACCAGCCAGCTGCCAGGGACGGTCCACCCTCACTCTAACCAAAGAGGACTCTGCCTTGTCATGATTTAATAATGGCCAGGAGGTGGCGATGTCCTTCCCCACAGTCGGATTAGGACACCTTGACGCGGGTGAATCGCTGCTCCGCGTGCCTCTATATCGCATCCAGCGAACTAAAAGAAATTTCCACCCACAGAAGGCGTGTGTCCGATAGCGGAGATGGTGTTCAACTTGCTCATGTTGCGGATACGAAAAACATACGCGAGAAAACGATATCTCCTTTGTACCCACGCCTGCCTACGACAACTTCCCTGGGCTGCTTACCTCTCTGCATAAAAGTTTTTTTTTGGCGGGTCTCTGTGTTTACGGACCGGCGCTCCTTGCGTCCCTCCATTCTTGACGCCGTCTGGGTTTACATACATACCGCTCGACAGTGCCGGTCCCTCCGATCCCCACATTCGACCGACGAGATGCTGTTAAGCCAATTCTCACCCGCTAGCTAGCTATATCCGAAAGTCCGTCCCCGAAGTGTTTTCGACGTTTTCGCGCAAAGATGTATGATCCCATATCCAATTGCAGTTTCACAAATACACGCTACATTTGGGTATGACATAGCTTCTATCTGTTGGCCGAATGCCAAAATATCTTCAACAAATTTAAAGGTTCTGGACTCACGTTCCATGACTACCTCGTCCTTGATGGCCGTGGGTATAGTGAACGTTCTGAAAGGCTCCTTCTCACTCATCCAGGCGGCTTGCTTACACCTGCCAACGCCGTGTAACCCACCCGAAAGGTGCCCCATGCGGTGTCCTTTTCCGAGTCTGATGCTGCTTTGCTGTTGGACATAGACTGAATGATTGCAGCCAGGAAACCGTACACTTCACAGCTCATTACCCGGATTTATCAGGCATTTGTCGAACTTCGATCATGATTTGACTTCACTTTTGGGACAACCGTTCAGTCTAATAGGTGGGGCTGTCACCGAAGAACGGCGGATTGACTGGGTGCATGTGGGATCAGAATATGATAGTGTGGCCCACCCGGGTGCTGTGGATTTCTTTCATCGGGAGTCGGTAGCCCTGCCCCGTACCCTAACGGAATATCATCATATCCTCGGTGGTGTAGGATGATTATTATCGTCTCACCGGGACATCCATCTTCCAACGGAATTATCTTGCATTTTTAAAAATATATACGTCATGGAGTCAAACCCACTACATACGCTGTGCGTGAAACCGTGACATGATAGTTGCAGGCCGCGCCTGACCGCAGCACAGCAACGTCTTACTGAGCAAAGCATACTTGGCCACATACGTGGGATGATGTCAAGAATTTCGAAATGCCCTTTACCCCTTCTCGAATACCAATTTTCATATTCGCGGACGTTGGGTGTATAAGTATCGATGGAAGCTCGATGCAATGAGGACCGTGGAGCCCTGCTCATTATTCTTGTCTTGAATAGATCAAGCTCGGATATCCCTTTTGTGTCTTGGTGGCTTGAGAAAGTTCCCATAAAAGTGGGCACCACTCTCACGCACCGTCCCGATGCCGACCTACTTGTCAAAGAAAAAAAAATGTGAACAGCCTAAATCATGATGCATGAGGCCTGGTGGGTTAAATTTCCTTTGTTGGTGGGTAGAGTTTCGAACTGCCAAGGCGCGTAGCAGGAAATGGTCTGCGGAACGGAGGTAGCTGAACAGCGAGCACAGCTCGACTGTCCGCCCCCAGCGCACCCAAATATTGAATAGTATTCAACATGGCTTGTTGTAAGTAGGTGGCAGTAAGTATAATAGACAGATTGTAAAATAATACGTTGGATGATGATGGTATAGAGTATAATTATGTGGGATGTGATGCTCGGGTCGAAGTGGGAGGAATGGCGTGAGTAAAGTGTACAGGTGCTTTGGTGTGATTATACAAATGTTGATTGATGTCCGCGCCCCATTGGTGAAGGCGAGGAACTCGTGGCGTGCGATGCGAAGGTTAGGGCAAGAAATGGAAGTGGGATAACCCTGAGTTCCCAGGTTGGTTTACTCGAATGCGTATTCCACAGCAACGCAGCATGCTTCGTTTGCCTTTGCGTCATGGCCATGCTGTCGTAGGCTCTGGCGAGTCATAAAGGAGGCATCGCATGCGGGGCATGAGTGCATGCCGAGTGAAAGAACACTGGCATCGGCCTGAGAACGAGATCGTTTAGAAGACCGAGACATCTGTTGATAGATTCCGGGTAAGAACTCTGTGCAGCGCAAGTGAATTGAGAGGTGGCTCACGGTGTCGTCGTCGTTGCCTTCCTCGAGGCTGATCTTTCGCTTTAGTGATGATGATAGTGAAACTTCTGTTGTTATACCCCCATTGAGACAAACGAGCGGTGCGGTGCGAACAAAGGACTGACCAGAAGCCGTGGCACTCATGTGTGCAGAAAAGTTTTCACGCCATGCAAGGATGCGTTTTGTCGTTGAGAAGGTTTCGTGAGGGAGATGGAGGTTATCTGAAGTTGGTTTTGGGTCGTCGAGCTGATCAGGGGGTATGTCTGATGAGCAGTACGAGGAGCAGAGAGACTCTTCGTCGTCGTCGTCGTAGTCAGATGAGGAGGAAGAATAAGAAGATGAATAATATGTGGTTCGTGGTGGCGGTGGTGGGCCCTCGACGAGCTGGATGATCTGGACGGTGTGCTGCTGGCGAAGGTAGAGATGGGGCGAAGGGAATTTTGCATGGCTGCAGTCGGAGGACGAGGGGAGGGAGAGGACAGGGGCAAAGTCGAGCATTGGAGGGGCGGTGAGTGAGTGTACGGAGGGAGTGGTTATATAGACATTTTGTTGAGCGGGACAGCATAAGAGCAGAAGCGATCATGAGCAAATCTGAACGCGAGATCGGATCGGGAACGTTCTTTCCCATGCCTAATTGGGTTAGCGGACACGTGAATCGAGATCCGCTTATCGGATTCCATACACTGATGCCAACCCAACGAACCGTCACAACTCAACGTCTCGCTCTCATGCTTCATCGATTTCTCATGTCCTTCTCCATATGCCCAAGACTAAGATTGCCGTCCTACTACACAACACAAAACAAACTCCTCTCAAGGCCGCATTGGCGCCAACCATGCCTCAGCTGCCTCAAACTGATCAATCAGCTCCCGAAGCACCGCTCCCTCCGAGTGCAGGTGTCTCATCGCAGTCAGCGCCTGTATCCGCAACAAACACAAAATCAGTTCTGCATGCCACAATCCACAAATATATATTTCTTACCACGTCCCAGAATCTGAAACCACGTTCGACTTCCTGTTTCGGTGACTTGACGCCTGGGAATGTGTCCTCGCAGATTTCTAGCGCCATCACCTTAGCCTCTTTCACTCCTTCAGCATTGGGGTCCCGCACGCGCGTTCGGTTGTTGATGTGCGTCAGCGCATCCAGATACACTTTCGCAAGAACACCGAACCCAGTGTTCACCTCCGTCTGGAAGGGGAGTGAGAGAGTGATATCCAAATAATCATCCCGTGCCCGACGGGCATCGTGTCGGAGCAGCATATTCAGCGAGGTAACCTCCAGAAGGGTCCGAAGGGCGCGTGTCAACGATCTTACAAACGAGTTAAACACAAGCAGCTCCCTTGACAGTGGTGCGGACCATTCCTGTGGCTATTTGTTGCAACGTTGGTCAATAATTTGATTGATGGGAGATTCGCGGGACCGAACTAACCTTGAAATTCAGCGGGACGATGCTCAGGACCCTCATCACCAAGAGCATGCATGACTTTTCATCATCTGGTGGCGTCAGCGAAAAACACGTCGTCAAATCGTGGCAATTATTGTCCCTGACAACGAAGCGACGCACCAGTACCAAAACTGGGGCCACCGCTAAATGCGCGGCCAGACCATAAGTGCCCGTGCATCACCCCTGCCCTGACTAGTTCCAGGAACAGGTAGAGTGGGTCTTGGAATTTGTCGTTGAGGCGAGCCTGCTTGATAGCCACATACATTGCGCGGGCGAGAGGCGAATGTGTGTGCGTATTCAAGAGGAACCTGCCAGCAAAACGACATGAGAAATTATCACCGCTAAAACAATGTTAGTACTCACCCTCGCAACTCGAGGAACCTCCAAATAACGTTGGCCACCACCTCGTCCTTCTTGTCCAACACGGTAAGCGCTGGGCTGGCTGGGCTGACCTTATTTTTCGTCCGAGCGGCATACTTTTCCGATCCAGTGGCACCCAAGCAGAGTGAGAAATCAATAGTCGAGGACTACAAACGCCGAGCGGAGCAAGAAAAAATTAATTGTGGCAAGGACAAAGATATCCATTAATGGCGGTTTCTTCCCTCGATAAAAATTGCACGAGCTTACATTTTGCCTCCTTAACTCTTCTTCGACAATTGCATAAGGAACGTTCCATCCTGTGACTCGTTCGGCCAATTGGGCGGTTTGCGAGGAGTTGTGCTGGATAGCCTTTTGAGCGTGGCCAGAAGGCTGCTCAAACCAAAAGAAGCCTTGCACTTTCCTGTTGCCCCAAAACGAGTGGCAAACGCTGCTGATAAGCGCGAGGGCCGTGGCCCGAGGACCGGTCTGGCCATCCGTAATTACTTCCTTTACGAAGCGTTTGTACTCGGTAGTTTCCCCATTGTCCAGTGGCGGGTTCTCCACGATTTGTCCGGTCGTAAGCCAGACGAGGGCCTGGGGACTGAGAAGACCCCGTGATAGGTAAAAATAGATCTCGTCTGGGAGTCGGTTGGTGAAAATCTCATGCAGGTCCTGTGGGATATCTGAAGGAGTTGGATGAAGATTGTGATTGTTGGGATGCCCATGTGCGGGACCCCCGAGCGCGAGAGGAAGGGGTTGGACAGAGCCTTCCGAGGATAGAACGAGGGAATATTTAATCATAGAGCGTGTACGAGCAAAGTGATCGGGGTATTGGATCGTCTTGACTGCTGGGTGGTCGACGAACACGCTGACAGCGGCGTGGCCCGACTTGTAGTATCTCACCATGTCAACGGTGGCTTTTAAAGCTTGTTCGTGGACAGTGGGAGGGAAAGGCATCGAATGATCAAAGCCTATGAGAATACCAATATCAAGGAATTGGTCATCGTTCACGCCGAGTTCTTGCAAAAATGATCTTTTGGACGTGAACGTGAAGGTTGGGGTAGGGGATTGGAGGTCAAGAGAAATGATGAGCTTATCCACGCCAGGGTAAAGTAGCGTATCTGTCGGCCCAAAAATCGCGTGAATATACGACTTTGGATGTCGTTGAAGATAAATTAACTGCAAGTTGTCAGAACGCGAAGTAAACAATAAACGAGTCGACGAAACACACCTGAGCCCACGCGACGTACGGCGCTATCATAAATTCCACGTTCCGGTGCCTAAAGATACGCAAGACCATCCTCCAAAGATCCCACTGTGCGAAGCTGCTCCTGCCTTCGAACAACTTGCTCGCTGCTTCCTCCTCGCCGTTCTCGTATTTTGCCCACGCCGCATTCCTGTCCCGGCACGCATCAGTGTGCTCCTGGTAGTTGTTTTGCTTCCAGCGTTTGTTTGGTACAAGGCCGGGGAATACGAAAACGGGTTTTATGTGCAGCTTCTCAAGCGCTCGCAGGTCCGACTCGATGCGCTGAGTTAGCGCCAAGGGTAGACCACCAGTAGCGGCTAGTAGAGGCTCGCGGGTCGGGGGTTTATCAATGAGCTGCTGCAGATAATACGAAGCATCGATGCCGAGACGCGAATCGGAGAGAACAGACAAGGGAAGGGTTTGCAGGTGTTTTCGTTCGAAAAGATATCCTAAATGAAAATAAGCCTCAGTAAACCAATTTTTCGACGAGAAAGCCCCAATATAATGCTGAGCCCTATGAGAATACCTTCAAGATGCTTGATAGGCATTTGATTTGTAGTCCTCGCTGTGCTGGCGGACGAGTTTGTGCGACGGTGTTGTCGTTGACGTTGCCAACAACAAGCAACACACTACAAAGCTTACGTAACATCACTGCGGTGTCCGATATGGTGTAACCTATCAACATCACATCATCATCACTATCAGCGCGCCACCATCGAAAGTCATATCATGACGGATGGTGGCTCGCACATAGAGCGACCCAGCAACTGATCCTCTAGTCATCTGATGAATATCCAGTGCGTACACTCGGAGTGCGCCTTTGAGCCGGTATGTACGATCCGAGCCGCCTATAATCAAGGTAGACTTTTCCACCCGGATTCGGCCTGCTTCTGTGACTCCTGGACCGGTTAATAGACCGTGTTTGGTAAAACCTAATCTCTCCTCGAGCATGACCCTCGATCTCGTTGGTATCGAAGCCTCTTTACTCTCCTACTCTGAGCGTTTTCTTCCTACGATACAACCAGATGACACCGTCGACTCGGGGGCGTGGCAGTGGTACAGAATATTCCAATTCGTGATTGCAAGAGCAATTGCAAGCGGATACGATGGAGATAATTTCAACTTCTATCTCATTTCCTTTTACCCCACAACGTGAGATACACCCCTTCATAGAAGACGTTGTCCGGGCCTCGTCTCGATCCTGGGTCGCAAAGTTGTACAATGCCTTCCTAATGGCGACAAGAGGTTATAGTTAAGCTGCGTTTAATCTGGCTGGTCCTCCGAATTTTCTGCGTCGCGTCATTGTGGCCCGTCAGGTGCTTTCGATGACCTGCTTTTATAAAGCGGCGATTCATGTCCCCTGGATCAGGTGTTTTCGCATCCATCCAGGTAAACGGACCTGAGAGCCGTATGCACATATAACGTGATGTCAAGGATGTAAAGATGTTGCTTAACACTAATCCAACACTTGCAACTCCGGCTACTTACTTCAACTCATAATCCGAGATGAGCGCATCCATCTGACATGAGATTCATCATACTTACGCACAGGAAATCTACTGATTGTTGGTTGTACATGCGCTCGACGCCCGTCAACGGTCAGGAACGGACTTACTTGAGTGGACGATGACCACTCGTGCAACATGCTCAAACGGTGCTTGACCATCGTGTCAACCTGACAGCAAAGCGCATAAGTGCTTTCCGCGTGGTCAACATGTCCTATTCAACAGCCTGCTTGCGACCTGAGAAGGAGATAGGACCTTTCGGTACTTTGCAACATGCGCCAGACAATTGAAATTCAACTGGTTGTGTACTGAATACAAGTAAACGTCAAACCTTGTGGATCGATCGATGAATTGCAAAGTCCGAATGGCTTTGGGTATTGAATATCTGTATTGTAGATGCTGTGAGAGAATTACGAGTTTCCGAGGCCTGAGTTGCGCATCGTGTATTGAAACAGGACAAGCGACGGGCTAAATTGGGGTCCTTAGGAAGAGTGTGTGTGTCAATGGGCGGCACAGAATAACAGACCCCTCATCCAAGGCGTTCCTTAGGTGCTATGCGGTGATACAATGATGCCTCGTGATCGCAGACGTGTAGTATGTACACAAAATCGCCAATGGCACATGACGATGGTGGAGGACCAAGAGATTGACTGTGCAGGCGGTCTGTGGGGTTAAGATGACTGTAAAGAGAGCAGAGTTCATGCAATTTCCCCATCAGTGTAGCTAACCATCGCGACCATGACCTGCCAATAGTCAGTAGTAGAGCGAAATCACGGAAGGGTGAAGAATGATATGAAGTTCGGAAGGGTCACACCATTTCACAAGAGAATACCTAAGAAAATTGAAAATCGCCAGTGATTGGCAGTCTTCTGACATGCAAATACCCTGACTGCGCACTGACCTGCACTGACTGTGCAACAATGGGTCAAATGATAAACATGGGTAAGAGGGGGTTCAGGGAATTCAACGGCGGCCAGGCGCACCCAAAAGTTAAAATGCACACTAGCATGCGGAGCTAATCCCTCAGTGAATATAACTTCAATGGGAAATGGATCTGAGGGTCGCCTTAGAGTCCAGAAATTTACTGGGTGGCCAAGAAACGATTACACCAGATTACACCTCATGGTTTTTTGTGGACCGTGGCACGACCACACGAGTATACGTCGCCCCTCATGATGATGGGAATAAAGTCACAGGCATAGTGGCACAGAATCAACGGTCGAACGCGAGCAAGGAGACAAATCGTCGGATGACAATAACCCCGTGATTTGATTATGATGGAACTTTGAAATGAGCCACTTTGTAGGGCGACCCTAGATCGCAAGCCTGATGTTACGATTACTCAAAAGTAACAACTTCATAAAGACCTCACTGATTGAAAGGAAAAGTTAGTAAGTAAAATGTGATCATGTTATGAAGAGATAGATGACATTACCAATGAAACAATCAGGTTTGCTTTACACTGTGGCGACTGCCATGTTACCAGGCCAGAGTAACATCTGTCAAGATCATACAATAACATAAGTCGAGGGAGAGGGGGGGTTCAGTGGGGTTAGCTTCCATAGGGGCGATTTGTCAAGGATGAAATGCGAACGGCGATGGATACTCCGTTCAGTTCCTGGGCCTGGAGCCTGAGGCCTGATCATGAAAGCTTGGAGGACGACATGAGAATCAGATATGTAGATAGGTCGGTCCCTCAATGCAGGGCGCCAAGTGGCTTGGAAAACGCACTAGGATCCAAGCCTGGTTTTGTCACTGAGAGAGAGGCACTATTCGTGGGGCAAAAATGCTGGAGTGGAATGTTTTCCAAGAACTGACAACCAGCGGATAGGACTGACCGTGCTTCATGAAGAAATCTAGGGCTATCCAAGGCTATCCAGGGTCACTCGCCGGTCACCAAAATAAGCTCTCCGTGAGAAACCGGTTACTATACTGCCGGCTTGATCGGAATTGTAATTTGCAACATTTCACGGACCGGTCTGGTGAAATTCGATTTCTTCACTCGTGCTGGTTTCTGATTACTCTGCAAGCCCAAGCAAGGAATTGAGTACTCTAGAACGACTGCCATAGGTGGCCATGAAATCTGGGTTTGCCTTGTAGAGCTCGGGGTGATATGCGAAAGTTGTCCTGAAACTGACGAAAACCGTGACACAACCTTTCAACAACCTTTCGCTCAGTCCCACACTTTCAATGATTTCAGAGGGAGCGGAAGCTCTATGCCAGGATGCCATAACATCAAACACCTTTGACGAAACATCGACCTATCTTGGATACTAGTACTATTGAACTTGAATGGCATTCGGCTGAATGAGCTCTCACGTTTGAAGCTGACATTTGCTTCGGAACATTCTCAGCACATCAATGGACTGGCCATGGGTTCAAGGAGGTGTGGTGTTTGCCTGGTTGATAATACAAAGTCAGTTTAACCTACCTTGCATCTTCCTGATTTGCATGTAACGCTTATACACTGGTTGGGACGCACGGCATTTTTACAAGCACTCTCATCGAGCATCGAGCATAACAGATACCATATGAAACGCAGAACAAGTTATGATATTTCCGAGTTCCCTCTGTTAGCCTTGACATTTTCACCAGTCTCGTTCTTTGATCAGATGGATGGAACCCAAATGTCGTTCAATTGCTTCAAACACGGATATGTCCAGGCCAGACCACCGAAATGATTCCTCGGAACAATGCCTAACATGACAGAGAAGGTGTTTCGCCAAAAGTTTTGTGTCTCCCAACTACTACGTATAAATGATGGCGTTGATTGACGGAATTTTGGCTGCTTGACTCCAGTTACTTCAAGCAACCTTACCTGTATGATAAATGTCAAAATCTCACACCGATACTGAGGCCGAGCCATTTGTTCCATTACTCTCCAACAGATTGTTACCATTCCTGGAACAGCAAGCTTGTTGCTACTTGTGTGTTAGCCTCATCGCCGCCGACGACATCGCATCGTTTCCGACATCTTTCTCCTGGCGTAGGATTAGGATCCGATGAGCCTTGCATGGACTAAGGATTACTGACTCTTTCCCCCCATCTTATCACCGCGATACTACCACTCTCTTTGGAATGACGCTTCGCATGCTCTTAGTTCCAGATGGGAATTGCTCAGTGACTTCTATGGATATGGACTTGGAACACTTTGGTTTGCGCTCTGGGACAAATGGGCTTCTTTTCACAGGGACTTTTGAATGATCTGCATGCGTCTGAACTATACCGTCCTTGTACAACACTAACTCCAAAATGCCAAGGTCACTATCACACTACTTTATGCTAATCACAAGTATTTG
>JABAJT010000090.1:0-15879 GCA_018850275.1 Tephrocybe sp. 9174TJB
TTTGCTTGACGCTACCTTCAAGGCAAGCTGATGCTACCATCAAACAGGACGTTCAACCATGCCGCCAGGCGATATCCCTGCTTGGCAATTTGCTGCTCGATCTGCAAGGAAGAAATAAGCTGGGAGTCCGATCGGTGATAACTCCCTGGAATGGACGTACGATTGGCACTGCATTCGTATAGTATGCAGTTGTGCACAGATCGCTGTAGTCGGTATAGCTGAAGACAAATGACTAACAAAGTATAAGTGAGATGTTCAAGAAGAGAGGGAAATAGGAGAAGCTTACGCAGTCAAGAGCATTAGCATCCTGTGCCCAGACGAGGGGGCAAGCGAGAGGTGTGATGGCACGGCGCTCCAAAGCACCAAAAACATCATCCTCGATGCTCCTCCTGGCCGGGGTGGTAGTCGAGGAGCAAGAAATCCAGGAAGCCTTAGAGGAGGCATAGGCTCCGGTCTGCGCCACGTGTAAGTTTTGACAAAGGAATAATTATATACTGTTCAAAATTACTTTGATACGAGTGGTCAGAGTGGAGGCCCAAGTGGTGACGGAGCTACCATAGTTAGCAGCAAGGAGTTTGTTGATCAATCCCGAGTCTGACGGTGCCGTGTAAGTACGATACAAGTTTCAACTTTGAAAATCCTTTTACCCCAGAGCTGAATGGTTCATCAGGAAAAAAGGTATGCAGGATATAAGAGAATAAACTCACCGAGTGCAAATTCGTGGTGGATCCGCTGCATTTCACGCTGATGTCGTTACCACCGACTTCATATGCCTCGACGTGAAGAGGTTGTCCGATATCTCCAATGAACTACCATCGCGTCAGTTGACATACAGAGAAAATAAAAATAGTCGTATGTACATGATCTGAAAAGCATAGCTTGTGAATGCTAGTTATTGCTAGAATCTTTTCAAACGTACCCAAGAATTTGAGTGCCTCCTGGCGCTGAGCTGCGGAGAGTGTGGTATCAACGACGCGGGTGGTGTAGTTAGCGATGGCCGTCACTGATGAGCGGGTTAGAACGACCGTCTACGAGTATCGTACGAAAAGGTTGACGAACAGATGCATTTGCCATCAGCACAATCGCGTGATTCAGAGACAGAGCAGCTGGTGGGAGGGCTATCTAATGGGCCAATGAGGATTAGTACTAATACTATTGGCAATAAAAATGGTAGCGCAAGAAACTAACGGGTGTGTTCAGCAACGGCATACTGAAGATATGAATGCTATCCTTACGTTCATTGCAACATATCTGGAGCGCCACAGACCATCAATTGGGAAACGAATGCATTCAAATCATGAAACGCACCCTACTGCCTGATGGCCACTGGCACCCCATGCATGAGCTCCAGTAGCGAAAAGGGCAAGGCCAACGAGGTTCGCGATTTTCAACATAGCTTGTGGAAGATGAGCTTACTTTTTTCCCGGTCAACAGTGCTCCAATTCTTATAGTCTTCGCCCGTGGAATATTTTTAGCTTGGATATTGGTTTAATCGAGTGGCGCATGTCATATCCAGGTGCAGCGGTGCACGTTGATCAACCACAAGGGTCCAGAAGCACAGAAACAGAAATTCTTTAACGAGCGCATGATCTATGTACTGTCAGGTTTGAGAAGTTTCAGTACAATCGTCATTCCAAAGCTTGCCCAGGATGCCCGTACAATCGCAAGAAGGCATGGGCTGCATGAATAGACGACGCACGATAACCTTTGACTGCGCACACGTTTCGATTGCACCACATGAGACCGCGTGTTTCAACATGGTGAATGACAACACATGATTTCCACGATAAGCGACCTTGTGGGGCCGAGTGTGTATATGTAGTAAGGATCCTCATTGGTCATTCTTGCCTGAGAACAAGTCTGGGATCCGGACGCAAGAGACTACACACACGGAAAAAAGACGGCAGCCCTATTGACGCTATCAGTCTCTATCCCCCCTCCTCGTCGTCCAAGCGTGGCCAAATCAACCTGCCTCTTGACCCTGATACACGTCAATTTCATGAAACCGTCTCGCAGAAATCGTTCAATCATTCAGCCAGCCTTCTTGACCTCGCCATCACCCCCGTCATTGACTGTGGCCATGAACTGATCCATATCCATAGAAAAGTTCATATCAGCATCAGCTGCACCACCGAAGAAACTTTGATCAAGGTTCGACAGATCTAAACCGGTCATGTCGAATGGTGCATCGGGGGCCGACATGTTATTCGACGAAATCTGATGGATAGCTTCTAGGTTCGAAGTAGAGGTGAGGCTCTCCAACAAAGTCGCAGGAGAGGGTACGGATGGATCTATAGATGAAGTGTCTTTCAATTGTTGTGACGCGCCTGTGTCTTCCTGAACGTCGAGTGTGGAGAATATGTCTTCACCACTTGATGCACCGAGATTTTGCAAGAAAGTCTCTTCCGTTTTGATAGGCTTGCTGTCTGTATCTGTAGGTGGTTCCATTACGATCGGAGAGAAGAGCCCATCCATAGTGTTTGAATCATTGGTCCCCGAGTCGGTAGGGTCCCCAAAGAGATCCGTCATGGACATGTCAATATCAATGCCCTCCATGTCCAGTTCGATTGGCCTATCTGCTGTGCTACCAACGGTTTCCAATGCCATTTTCACATCGTCACCGTCTGTGTCCATTGTCAGGTCGATTGTTTGGGAGGAAGATGCGAAAGCTGCCATGAGATCGGGCGGAAATTCAGGTCCTATGCGAGCAGATTTTGGTGCTAGAGTAACAGGAGAAGCGAGCCCGCTATTGAATATAGCAGCGTCCTCTGGTGTGATGTGCGATGCCAATGATGAGAGGTCAAGTTTCAGAGGAAGAGTCGGTCGTTGAAGTGATGAAATAGAAATGGCAGATGGGCGACGTCCTATACCAGAGCTTATTGGTGCTGGAGGTGACTGTGTTGGGGTAGATAAAGGCGCGTTTGTTGTAGGCGGAGATTTGCCATCTGTTTCTGAGACAGCGGGTAGAGGTACACGGGTCGACGTTGGTGAGAGCGAAGCAGATTTTGAACGTGTTCGAGTCGCGACAGCAGCCTCTTCTAGCAATTTGATTCGTTTTTCTTCACGGCACAAATCACGTTGCAAGGCAGCAATGGCGCGAAGCTAGGTATGTACGGTGAGTTCACGAGTGAGCAAATTTAATCGAAGTCTACCAAATGAGTTTCCATGGCATCAACAAGTTGGTCATATTTTTCAAATTCACGTCCCAAGGATGCGGTGAGAGAGCGAGGCGGGTTGGGGGCATGATTCGCAATTCCTCTGAGAAGTCGTAGCAATGTTAGGCTCAGCTGTCCCATTTGAACACGTCGACTTACAATCTACGAGTATCAGCATAAAATCCATATATCTGTCCCGTTTTAACAGCAGCATGCTATAATAGAGTAGATGAGACCAGAGGCCTGAATACGGTGGGCTGAAAAGTTACTTTTAGGCACGCAGACAAGGCGTTTATTTCGGGCTCCAAGATGGCACGAGGGGCGGGAGGGTCGGGAGGTGGAAGCATAAGAGTCTTTTGAGGAGATGATTTGGCATCTTTTGCAGTGGAATTGCTCTTCAGTGGACGCGGTTTCGGCGCCATCGCTGTGGAGAACGCCAAAGCTGAATCACATACAACTATAAATACCTTCAAATCTGCGAACATCACTCGCGCCGTAGGCCACCTGGCCTTACGCTCTTTCTAGCAGGAGGCTCGCCGGCATTGACATTTCCAATTCCAGCATAGTGAAAAGCCTTCCAGTGAGTCAACTTTACAGTGGGTCGCAGCTAGGATTCTCAGTGGTTGGACCCGCCAGATCGTTTCAACGAGCCCAACAGACGTCGTCCTTCGCAGCCAACCAAATATATTGAATGAGATGGATGTTCGTGTTTTCTACGATACGGTCCTTCGATAAATCTCAATATCATGTCGTTTTAGAGGCGAATTCGGCATATCACTGCCATACAAGTCCACAATTTGACTCCATTCCCTGCTCGAGATTCTTTCGCTTCTGCCCTTTCTCAACCTGCAGAACAGTCCCAATTCACAGGTTATGGCTCTCTTTCAGACGACCTGGACGTCGCCGTTCAACGCAAGAGGAGTCGTCGAATATCGGGAACCTCTCATCGCAGTATGCGCTCTGAAGACGGATCACGAAATGAAGGAAGCCCTGTGGGAGGAGGAACCCTTGTAGAACGTGGTCGCAGGATATCAGGGCCTCGTGTAAATTTCCCTCTTGAAGGAACTGATACCAGGCCTATGTCTTCGGCTGGTGTTGCACCGACAATTCGACCCCTTCGTGCTCGCACCAGCTCAATGGTATCCTCCAATAGTTCCCATCTCTCAGGCCCTCCAATCTCTGGCTCATCATTATACACCGCCTCAATCTCAGTCGTCTCGCCATCATTCGCTGCCTTGTTTCCTGATAATTCCCAGGCTGAACTGGAAAGAGTGATACAGTCCCGTCTCGTTGAATCCTTTATAACCATTACTATTCTGGATTCATCATCCTCAAAGGGTCTGCTATCAGACCCGCCCTCGAATACAGCGTTACAGAAGGGACAGATTGCAGTGGGAGCAGACTGAAAATTGAAGTCTGGGGGAAGGTTGATCCAGACTTCAACCACAGAATTGGTGGCAAGGGGAAGGAGAAGGAAGTCAACAGACCCGATTTTGGCGTAGACTGGAAAATTTTACAAGAGCGAGTCATTGATCTCCATGATTTGGTTCCGCTTTCTCATTCGGTACGTATCAATTCCTTCCTTGCCATATGAAGTGAAAGCAATCTAAGGACAATAGTTTAGTCTTCCATAGACGTCTCTCATCTTCCGTCAAATTCCTTGCTCATCTCATTGTCACCTCCCGGGGAAACATTCTATGTGCCACCACCGACCTCATCTCCAAGGCGTCCTCTTTCCCCGGCTACTGGATATGCATCAGACCCAGAAAATGCAAAACCAGCAGACCTTCCAGCTTCAGTGACCGAAAGCCTGAAAAACCAGACCGATCATCCTGCTGTCCCGCGCCGGCGACATCGACCTGGCGGGATAGCAACACCCCTGTCTTCGCAAGAAGAAGCACATGCAACTACAGCAGGATGGCAAGATTTATTGAAGTTGGTGTTTTAGTCATCGTTTTACAGTGCTCTGAAATAGTCTTCAGGCTCGTGACATTACAATCGTGTATCTTGGAAAATGAGGATTCAGTCGCGGAGGTGGTTCGGGGGATCGAAAAAACTCTCGAATCGGATATCAGTATCGCTCAAGTATGCATATTCTTATATGCCTTGACACTTGAAACCTTTCTAACTCGTCAAATGAAACTTTAGTGCCGTGATATTTCGGAGCGCGAAACACGTCTCGAGGAGCTCGCAGCCAACCACAAGAAAGTGATTGAGGATACATATAAATGTGCGATAGGATCTTGTCCCCCTTGCACTTCTTATTGATGTGACTCTTGGCATAGTGCGAAAGCAGATCCAGGAACGGAAAGAGGACATTCGCCAGCGGAAGCAAATGTTAAAATTTGCACGAGACCAACTTCGACGAGATGCTGAATCCGAGATAGACATGGAGGAAGATATTATGCAAGACAAGTATGTGAAAAACCATACCTCACTGCTCTTGAAGCTTGATGATTGACCCATCACTTGAAGGGCGCAGCACTCATCTCTCTATTCTCGGTTTGGCCCAACTCGCACAACCCTGATCAGCATTCTCTCTTCGATCTACCCCATCGAGCTTCTCTCCCCACCTGACCTTCTATACACTATCCTGGATGTTCCTCTTCCTATACCCCTTTCATCATCTGACCCTGCGCCACCATTGACATTACCATCACACAAGGACATCAATGAAGATACCATTGCCACAGCCCTTGGTTATGCTGCTCAAGTGATACAGCTATTATCAGCGTACCTTGGGAAAAGTCTTGTTTATCCAGTGACATGCATAGGGAGTAGAAGTCTTATTCGCGATAATATTTCTGCCATGGTAGGACCGCGCATGTGAGTTGTTTCCAAATCATGATTGCAGTTGGTCTGAACTTCTTATTTAGGTTTCCTCTGTACTCCAAGGGCGTCGACACCTACCGTTTCGAGTATGGGGTATTTCTCCTAAATAAAGATATTGAATTGGTGAGTAGAGGATCTGATCTCGACATTCAGTGCCTAATGTGCCATTCTATGTAGCTCATGGCTGATAGAGACTTGCGCGCCCTAGATATGCGGCACACATTACCTAACCTTAAAAACCTCCTCTTGACATTGAGTGATGGAGAGGGAGCAGCTCTACAGTGTGTTGCAGTCTTACAGCGGTCGTGTTTCTTCCAGATATTAATAGCCGTATTACAGACAGAGAAGCCATCCCGACTCTCCTATGTCACTCGCTTCAGAACTTGAGCTTGACTCGAGCCCTGAATCCTCCGTTGACCCTAATTCTACCACGCCCAAAGCCACCGCTTCCGCGACTCTGGACGGTAATACACCCCCAGCCAGTGGTGCCACTACGCCTACGACGGCGGCCATGACTGACGCAACGAAGAAGGCTCGGCCACTATTTGGTCTATCACCGTTAACCGATTTCTGGCGAGGTCGTTACCCTTCCTCTAGCCGAATACCAGCTAAGAACGATCCGGACGTCGAGGAAGCTCAGTCTGAAGAAAGGTCGGGAAATGTGACTATCCCCGACAATGGTAGCGACGATGAAGATCGTAAGACGATTTCGGGAGCTTCGCGGAGCGTTGGGGATGGCGACTCCACTGTGGCACCGCTGAGTAGTGGGACGGAGAAGTTGGATGACGAAACTCAATCACGGACACAGTCCACCACACCAATGTCTGTGAACCCTGTTGTTCAGTAACTGCATGTAATATGCGCTTAAACAATTCGCGATCGAGGCTGTAGTTCTTTCTGCCGCGCCGCAGTTGGCTTCTCAGAATATAGGGCTTACTTACAGGAGGTGTAACCTGGCTCGTATGGCCATTATGAAACAACTAATAAGAACCTCAAAGCAAACATCGACGGGTCCTCGGATAACTTGAGCTGGAGTCCTGACGGTAATGGATCGTTCAGCCTGGGGTAAGTATCCGAATGCCTCGGCCTCCTTTGTATAACTTGATATCGCATCAATGCATCAACCCCGGTTGTTGCGGGTGACGATCACTGGCAATCACATTGAGCGCCTCAGAAGTACTAACGTTTATGTGCAGTTGGGAGTTCCGAACTAAGGAGCAATAGTGATCTCGTCTTTTTGAAAAGCTTGTATGTAGAATGGTTTAGAAAGGTTTAGAGAGCCAAACCACCAAGTGTGAATGGAAGTTTATATATTTTACACATGGTCTTGTGGGCCTGGAGCCCATCCGGAATTGATGGTTTGGAAATAAGAAGATGCGCCTCTCCCACATGTCCTCATTGTTTTATGATGTTTTATAATCTAGGAGCATTCCATTGGCTTTCTCCGTCGTTTACTTGGCAACGAAACTACGTATGTAGTAAGATACTAGGGGTCTTTTTGAGGGTGGTGGTCAAAATAGAAAAAGGCGCTAGTGCAACCCTGATCCAGAAGACGAAGGAGTGCACCGATGAGCTGGACAGATCTCACACTTAGGTGGGCAGAAGAGGCTGAGGAATGGCCTGAAAAATCAGGGTGGGACAAGGAACCGGAGAATGAAAATTTGAAGGCCATTGCCGATGTTTAGAGTTCAGGGACCAATGTTAGTGTGGTCGCCGTGACCATATATTTCACCCAAGCGTCCACCATCCGTCCGTCTCCCGTTTTCCTCCACCAGACTGGAGTAATAAAAGGGTCAGCTCGCCGTTGTCGCATTCTGTGTCGTCGTCTCACCTTCTGCAGCCACCAGCCCATTGTAACAACAGTCCTTCTAGAACGGGCTCAAAATCAGCTTCAGGTGCGTCAGTGATGGGTGGCTCAGTCGTCTTATGTGGCAGTCCTTGACCTTTGACATGAACAGGGTATTCCTTGTGCATCTGTGCTTCGCTTTTTTTCTATCTCTTCACCAATCCCTTCTGTCGTTCACCGTCTTGCAATAACGCAAAATGAATACCACCTTGGAAAACTCTATTTCTACTAATAACCATCCTGCCTCCAATGAAAGGAAGCAAAGTCCACCGGCTTTTTTGGACCTAGCTGACTCCGTGAGTGTGTTATAAAGTCTTTTTTGATCGCCAACTCATGACAAACACAAACACAGGCTGCGAGGTTAGGAAGTAATATGCCTGATATGTCTGCAGTACGTGATCCTTTTTGCATCAATCAAACTTTTTTCGGACTCATTGGTATTTAGCGTCTTGAGCTCAAGCGTCTTGAGCACGAACGTCAACGCCTCATTCAGCGCAAGATATTTGAAGACCAAATGCGGGCTTTGGAACAGCAACAGGCACAGGAGCTGCTCAGTATCCCGTTCGATCCTAGTGTTCCAAATGGCAACGGCATGGGTCACCTGGCTGTCTCAGCACCTACGACTCCCCCTCGTGTCAATGCCATCCTTAACGGCGAGGCGCACGTCAATGGTCGCCTTGGACGCGGTCACCTCCCTGTCGACGCAGAATCGCTCTCCAGAGCGGTTGGATCCGCTGCCGACAAAAGAAAATCGGTTACCTACGCCCCGTCCGTCAATTTGTCCCCGGACATGCCTACCCCTGCCATCGCCAACGGTCAGGGCTTTTCCCGCCCAGCTGGTGCAAAGAGTATGCCTGCAAGCCGTCGTACCTCTGCAAGCAGCCACGACGAAGAATTGGCCGGTCACCTTCAAGGATTATCCATGGCAGGAGAACGCTCTAATAGAGCATCTCCCATCTCTACTCCAGTTTCAGCTTCGATTCTGACGAGGGGAAATTCAAGGTATAGCGATGAGCAGGCGGCACGTTACGCGAGCACATACAATGCTGGCATGATGTTGGATGAGCAACTTGATCAGGAGATGCATAGTGCGTACCATGATTTTTCTTTCACGTTCAGATAATGATACTGGTGTAGATGCCATGCGTAACCTTCCGACCTCAGATGATGACAAGTATCACGGCTCTTATCCCAATAAGGTAGGAAGAGGCGTATCATTTTTCTCTTGATACAAGTCATTCAAACATCCTCCATAGGTGTCAACATCCTCTGCGGCTCTTGACCTCGCTCACATTTCTCAGACCTCACCTCGTTCTCACTTCCGTGCCTTGGAAGCTCGAGAGAAGTCTTCGTCAGAGTGGCCACAGTTCATTGGAGGCACTCGTGGGCCAGATGGTGTCAACTCTCGGAATGAAAGAAGGAATGTCACGAATCCCAACTTGACTTTATCTGCTCCTCCTGAGGACCTTCCCACAAGCAAGCATGGTGCGGCTTCGACCTCTGCCACCCCCCTTATCCAACAGCTTTCCCAAGGGTCGACGCACTCTCATGTCCCCACCCCTGTTTCGAGGCGTAACTCGCCCCCCGGTTTACTCGATGGAATCGCTAACTCTGCACGATCTGTCCCGGGTACTCCTCTGGGAGGTCACGGGAATCAGGGTCACTTAAAGTCTCAAGGAAGTCCTCATGCTCCGGACCTGAATACCAGGCTTTCAGCTCATCATCAAATAAATGATGGCTCAGGCAGCCCCAACGATTTGCAGGCATCATTGTCCAGGTTGAATCAACCGCCATTCGATAATGTCTCTCTTGCTTTCAACTCCCTTCAGGCGGGTGGCCTGGATGATGTACGTTGTCATTTAAGTCACTTTGGCACGTTGCTCACTTCCTCCTGCAGCAACAGTACGGTCTGGAATTTGTCGACGGAGGTTTGGATGCTGGTCGATACAACAGCTACGGTTATGACGCAAACGGCCGAGTCGGTTCTAACAACGGTCCCGTCAACAACACTAGCGGTTCCACGGCTCTCTACCACCACAATGGGTCTCGTTATGGACTGGGCTTACCTGGACGCTCAAACCCCGGTACTGCGGAAAACAAAATGAATGGTCTCCACGGTCCCAAGCACAAACGTGGAGATATTGATCGCGAATGTTCGCTATCCCTTGCTCACCCTCTAGTCGTGATCTAACTTGTTACCTTGTTGTCTAGTCAACCGCTTTGCAGGCACACGCCTTGAAGACCTTCAAGGCGAGATCCCTTCTTTGTGTAAAGACCAGCATGGTTGCCGTTATTTGCAGAAGAAGTTGGAAGAGGGGGTTCCGGAGCACCGAGACATGATCTTCCGGGAGACCTTCGGTCATTTCGCCGAGTTGATGACTGGTATGCCGCTCAATTTTATGCGACATTCATAGGTTCAATAACTTAATAATAATCCCTTCTAGACCCTTTCGGCAATTATCTTTGCCAAAAGCTACTCGAGTATTCCACTGACGAGCAACGCAATGGCATCTGCGATTCAGTTGCCAAGGATCTTGTCAACATTTCATTGAATATGCATGGAACACGTGCAGTCCAGAAGATGGTGGATTTCCTTTCCACAAGACGCCAGGCAAGTATGCTTCGATCTCGATCGATCTCTCCCACTGAATGACAAAAAGCAGGCCGACCACCGTTACAACGCCCAGATTCACTCGATCATAGTTGCTCTCAGCCTTCACGTCGTGGTGCTCATCAAGGATTTGAATGGAAATCATGTCATTCAGAAATGCTTGAACAAGCTCGCCCCAGAGGACAATCAGTTCATTTACAATGCGGTCGCAGCTAACTGCGTGGAGGTTGCCACTCACCGTCACGGGTGCTGCGTGTTGCAGAGATGCATCGATCACGCCTCCGACCAGCAACGGGTTCAATTGGTGACGGAGATCACATACAACGCCCTTACACTCGTCCAGGATCCTTACGGGAACTATGTATGTGTACTGCATCGTCTTTTTTCACATCTGACCTTGACTCAGGTCGTACAATACATTCTTGACTTGAATGATAACCGTTTCAGTGACGGTGTGATTCGTCAGTTCGCTGGCAATGTTTGCGCCCTCTCTGTTCAGAAGTTCAGCTCTAATGTTATCGAGAAGGTTCGTCAAATTCAGTCGATCTAGATAAAGGCTCACATTTCTCTTAGTGCATTCGAGTCGCCGAACACAGCACTCGCAAGATGCTCATTGAAGAGCTTTTGAACCGCACACGTCTGGAGAAGTTGCTTCGCGACTCGTATGGTAACTACTGTGTCCAGGTATTCTTCTCATTCTTCTCTTGTGAGGCTCCTCGTTGATCATAGTAATGTGTAGACTGCCTTGGATTACGCCGAGCCCAACCAACGTGTAATGTTGGTTGAAGGCATTCGCCCTATCCTTCCCCTGATCCGTAACACACCCTACGGCAAACGCATCCAGAATAAGCTGCAACGCGAACAGCTGGATACTTATGGTGGATATCACGCTCAGTCTACCTTAGGTGTCGGTCTCGCCAATCAGGGAATGGGTATCCCTCATGGTCACGGCCGTCACGCAGGCCATCAAACCAACCCCCTTGTCAATCCCCTGGCTGAGGTCTATGGCCAAAATGGCTTGTACAATATGGGGCAGAGCCCAGCATCATTCAATCAGCATCTCGCCAGCTCGCAATTGCACGGTCTGCAACCCCAGTCAATCGATGGATACGTCTTGCAAGGCAATTCGAGCCACAACCAGAACGGGCTTACTTCATCGCACTCTCACGGAGGCGGGTTCTCCGGTTCTTCCTTCTCCACCCCTTTTGCAGGCTCTGGAATCTCTGCCTCCCTCGCCGATCCTTACCAAAGGAACTTCGGCTACGGAATGTAAATGAACCGCGATGTTTCGCCTCAAACGAACCCAACTTTTTCCAACATGGACTTATACTCTTTCTAATCATTCGACCCTGCGTCCGATACCTCCAAAACCTATTCTACAAAGACCTTTTGAATCCTTCTCCCATATCACCTTTCCCATCCTAACCGTATCATCTAAATCATCGGCGCACTCAACCCGAATCTATATTTCATACCATACAACAACACCTTCCCCCGCATTGTATTTTGCAACCGGCATATTCGCACCCACCCATTGCTTTTCCTGCTTTCCTGTCACACCCGTTCTTATTTGTCCGCTACCCATTTGTACAGGTTATTTCTCAATCACCTAACTCGGTTGTCTGTCTTATAGTATCCTCCTTGCAGCACTATTTGTCTGTCATTCTGTAGTTATTCAAACTCAAACTGTATAAAGTCATTCATTCAATAAATAGATCTGCGGATTTCAAACCAAGAGTGAAAGGTGTCCCAATACAAAAAGGATGCAGCCTGGGTGCATGTGTCTAGGCGAACCAACATAGAAATACAAAAATGACATTAGCCCACCGCGAGGGTCGAACTCGCAGCCTTCAGATCGCAACGGATCAACCCGCCTAAGAGTCTGACGCTCTATCCGATTGAGCTAGGCGGGCTGTTGCACGTTATTGTACTTGTATAGAGTAAAGGAAATCAGATCAATATATGTTGTCCAAATATAGTAGTTCCTTTGTCTTCAAGACAGGTTAGTACCGCATTTGGTCATCGTGGTTAGCGCCGTCAGATTCTTCAAATGAGGCCAGATGAGGCCCTGACAGTTCTCTTCGCCATCTGCATTCATCACCTTTCTGGAGTGGCCCGCTACTAACATGTCTCTCTCCAGTGTCCTCGCCACAGCTCTTACTACGGTTGTCAAGGTGGCTGGTGTATGTCTCTCACTTTTAGTGGCTCGAGGTGTTTGCTGGTTCATCAACCTCATCCTCATCGTGCCTCTATCCGACCCCCTGTGGAACTTACCTGGGCCTGATGCAGCGAGGCTAGAAAGCCATCTTCAAGACGTGATGAAGTGAGTTCATGTGCAGATCGTGGCGCACCTCCTGCTCACAGCCGTATCAGTCCCAGCAAAAGTCCAGCGACGCACGAAGACTGGAAAACAAAGTATGGTAAAACGTTCCGTTTTCATGGGTTTGGCAAGGTGAGCTGCGTCCCCTTGCACATCTATCCCTGTGCTCACCCTCATCCTCAGCATGACTACCGCTTGATGTCGTTCGATTTTCGGTCCATAAGCTATGTCCTCAACTCTCCAGTCTATGAAAAACCATGGCAGACGCGTGCTCTGCTTGCCCGCCTCATTGGCCGCGGTGAATACAGTATTTGTGTCCACACCGATCCCTACCCTTCTGAGCCTCCCCCTTCCTACGATGCTGTTGCGACCGAAGCAGATCCAGAGAAATCATTCAACGAGGCAACGATTGATGTTGCCCGGTGGATATCTCGCGCTTCTTTCGATGTAATCGGTTTGGCCGGTTTCGATTACAAATTCAAAGCCCTGGATGACGAATCAGAAGAAGTGTATGGGGCATACCGACGGATGTTCGATGTTGCGGATAAAGGGCTTCAACTAAGAGGTATTCTGGAACTATACTTCCCCATCATCAGAACGCTCTTGGTGAGCCCAGCCATTCTAGTCACCCTATTTGAAAATCTGGAATTGATTTCCAAAATCTAGCCTGACCATGGGACCAGAGTTACAAATGAAAGCTTACGCATCATTGACAAGGCAGGGAAGAAGCTAATTTCTGCTAAAAGGGCATCTATTATGGCGGAAACGTCCAAGAAAGAATACAGGTCGGAAAAAGACATCCTGAGCCTATTGAGTATGTGTATAATGCCAACCATTCTATGCCATTCACTGACATAACACTGCTCTCATAGTTAAAGCAAATCTTTCAAACGACCCTTCCAAGCGACTATCAGATAAAGAACTTCTTGACCAATGCTCCACTTTCCTTCTAGCAGGGTCTGATTCTGTATCATTAGCATTATCGTGGTGTTTTCACTTCCTCTCCCTCAACCCCTCTATTCAAAATCGTCTTCGTGACGAGATAATCTCTATCGCAGCCACTGTCCCTTCTCTTGTTGAAGATGACGAGCTCTTCATGCCCATCACCCCTGCTGCTGCGAAGAATTTCCGACGTGCAAGTGCCACCCCGCCCCCAACATACCGCAGTGCAACGCACCAGTCTATCTGTGATTCCTGGGATAAGCTTGAAGCGTCTCCTTACCTCGACGCCGTCGTCCGTGAGACACTTCGATTTTGCCCACCAGTGCACTCCACCATCCGCGTAGCCACAGCCGATGACCAGATCCCTGTTTCTCATCCAGTTGTTCTTCGAGATGGTACAGTCGTGGAGAAGGGCGGCTTCATTACCATACGCAAAGGCAGCTACATCCATATTCCGATCGAGGGACTCAACCTCTCCACTGAGATCTGGGGAGAGGATGCATTAGAGTTCAAGTAAGCTTTTGGCCCTTGTATTTCCAGATTCCTCTCGTTTAATCATTATTTACATAGCCCTGATCGTTGGTCGTCGTTGCCATCCACCGCCAGCCCAGCCAACTTCCCCGGCCTTGGAAATGTAATGACATTCGGAATGGGCCCTCACTCATGCCTAGGATACAAATTCACCGTCAACGAAATGAAAGTCTTCATCGCCACCATGCTTCCCCAATTCGTCTTCCGCCCTGCTGCCGAGATCTCGAAATACAATTCGATCCTCACCCGCCCGTATATCACTAATAAATGGGAATTAGGGACTCAGCTTCCTCTCAACGTTGAAAGATACCCCGCTGAAAATGTGGATTATTAATTGGATACCTAATCTATACTTGTAGAAATTCAACTGATCATCTCATGTATTACCAGACGTCAGTCCTTTTTTATAGTCACCTACTAGTGTAGCAATAATATCACAGATTGTGATGAGCTCTACCAAGTGTTCAACTCAGACCAGCATAAAAGCCACTCCACCACACAATTTAAAGAGAACACAAACAAGTGATTCAACATGTCCAATTATATAGAGAACAATTTAACTGGGTAGTTGTACAAAAGGAGCAACCTGGAGTCACTGTAGAGATGACAAAAACGCGCTCTCAATGCGTGTCCTCTACTTTTGCTCAACCTCCTCGAGAGGGGGAGGGCCCTCATCATCATCTTCGTCATCACCAGCATCATCGCCGGCACCCTCGAAATTAGGCATTCCGCCAGCACCGCCGCCCATCTGGGCCATCATCTAAGACAAGCAGTCAGCGAGAAAGAACTTGACGAGGAATGAATAGAATATACCTTTTCGAAGTCCATACCTCCGGGAAGCCCGCCACCCATGGAAGCCATTCCAGGCGGCATGCCACCCATGTCACCGTCGTCCTCAGGGATTTCAACACCCTCTTGCTCATCCTCGTCGACCCATTTTGAGAAATCGGTCTTGAGGAACGCGTTCTTAACCTTGTCCTTTGTCAGACGAGGCCAATACTCTTCCTTGTTTTCCTTCTTGCGAAGGACGGCGGAAAACGAACGGGTGGAGAGCTTCTTGGTTGAAAGCTAGGTGCAGATGATGAAAATCAACCTTGTTCAAGAAGGTAATGGAATACTCACCTCAGGGTTGACCTCAGCATAGAAGTCAAGGGCGAATGCGTAATCCTTTTCCTGCAGACCCTTTGAAGCGCTAATAACAACGAAGTTTAAAATGGTTATCATCTACATCGATCTTGAGACACTGACTTTCCGGCTTTTGCCTTGAAGGAGATGGAGGTGGGAGTAAGGGTATAGTCAAGGGTTGGCTCCTGAATATCTGGAAGGTTCACGGTGAGGTAGATGATGTTCTGGCGTTTGTTATTTAATGCAAGAACACGCGAGATGGATAAGAAACCTACCTTGCTGTCGTCAGTCGCGGAGCTGCGCTGAGCCCATAGTACTTCTGGATGGGTGGACATTGTGTTGGATGAGGAGATCGATGGTCAGAAAGGAGAGAAACGCGGCTTAAAGATTCGAACTGAATCGCGTAGAAGGACCGAGAACTTTTGGCCGGAGATTTCCTGATATGGGACCGAAGATGCCGACCGGCCCGGAGTATGTCATGCAAACGTGGTGTCCTTTCAACTCTCTCCTCTCTCAA
>JABAJT010000091.1:3246-14135 GCA_018850275.1 Tephrocybe sp. 9174TJB
CCGCATTGTTCGGAGCCCAATCGCTGTTGATATTTGCTAACTTCAAAAGCTGATCAATCTCTATAGAACTCGACTTCGAGAAGCTTTCTACCATCGTAACATGATGGGGACTTGGCCTGGCACATCCAGCCATGTTATGCCGGGGATCATTGCTGTTCCTTAGTTGCAAGATGAACTTTTGTTTGTGTCTTGAGCTTTCTGACCGTATATATATGGACCCTCACATCTTAGTACTCTGATCCCGTCTTCCATATGTCACCTCACCGCTGGACAGTTGGGGCCAATGCTCTACCGTAAGTTGCATGTATGTATACCTTCTCAAGCCATCACCTCTTACTTCCCTCATGCAGTGTTCTGTTCTCGCTTGTCCGGACTGTTTCAAGTTTGAGCCTCTCTAATCCTTCTTCTACCCGTCCAGGAGACTCCTTCCCAGTTTCCTGGACTGCTTCTCAGGGCGATCCAACGTTCTTTGACCTTAAGATCGGCTTCTGTAGAACTCTGTCCAACTATCTTATTTTTGAGCAGGAGTCGATCGACACGCGGGCCTCGTCTCTCCGACGTGCGTCAATACCCGGCACCCTTTCTGGCAATTTGAACCTCCCGTTCGTAGCCCCCCTAGTTGGTTTCTTCTTGTCTCAGCACTGACATCATCTTTGGAAGAGCTGAATGCTTTGTGGCAGCCTATGAGGCGTGAGTCAGCACAGTCCATCCTAGGTCATGATTGGTATAGATAACTTTCACACAAAGAGGAACTGAAAGAGTCCTTGCTTCTAGTCCTGTTCAAGTCGTGTCTAGGAATTTACAAGCCTCACAAATAACCACCGCCCCTCGGAGACCAACGGTGGTGACCACAAGGCGTGTGACAACCATAACCCTCAGTCGGTAGGTCAATTATTTGATACCACCCGTCATGTCTATCGACGTACTTAATGATCATAAATTTCCAGCCCGCCTCGAACTACCGAAGTCCCAACGATCTCTGCTCCTGTCCCGTCTACCAGTCAAACAGACATCAATACACAATCCACCGATATACCAACAACTGCTAGCGATTCAAGCACATCATTCGCGACCTCAACTCTTGAGAGCATTTCCCAGACCACAAATAGCGCCCCCACATTTATCACGACCCCCAGCGTGACACAGCCTACCTCTAGTACATCTACATTGATGACAACAACTGCAACTCCGACGCCGTCTCAAATGCTCTCCAATACCTCGGCAGGGAGTGCCCGACGGCGTACCGCCATAATAGTCGGTGTGCTTATGGGGGCACTGATCCTTTTATTGCTAGCTGTTTTCCTCGTGCTGTGGCGGAAGCGCCGGCACCGGCGCTTATCGCGAACGCACGTGGCACCGTTCACCCCAGATCAGCTGTACACTCAGCACCCGAGTAAACGTGGTATGTTCTTTTTCAATTCTACAGCATGTTCCAGATAGTGACGCTAAAATATCACACTTACTGCAGAACGAATCGAATTAGAGGCTGACGACAAGGTTGAAGCACGGATTCAAGAGTTCATCCCCCTATCATTCCCTACGACGACTTCCGCCAACTCAAGATCTGATTTGGAAAGAGGGGATTCCGTAGGGGCTGGGTCCGTACAAGAAGAAGTTAGCCTCCTGAGACAGCGCTTAATGGCGCTAGAGGATCAGCACCGCGAACTCCAGGTTGGGCTACGTGATGCTGTTATCATTCCTCCACAGTACTCGAGCGAGCAAGGTCATTGATATAAAGGCTCAGCAAGTGGATACCAGCATTCATCGCCGCAGCGGTGCTTGACGCACCTGTCGCACTATTCAAAGGATTGAAGAATGAGCAGGTTTTCATTGCAATTGTTCATCAAGTGGAACTTACGGGTCCGTGTTTCATTAGATATTCCTTGCGCTTCGCAGACGGAGCTAATTTCCGCGTGGTTTGGCCAAACTTGACAATCCCGACTTGTCCTGAGTCTACTGTATTCTTGTTCTAAACACAGAGAATGGGTAAAATAATGCCAGCAATTAAAATATCGACAGCCTACCAGGATATGCACTGAAAGGGCGGAAGATTCATCTTCCGTTTCTTCCACCACCAAGTCCGGACTGGGTTTTTTCTTGTGTTTTGATATCACCTTCCATGCTGGTTGATTTGATGGGGTATTAGCCTGCCAAGAATGTCAGTCTTACCTCCAAATAACAGACTCGTATGTAGAGACAGTAGTACTTTCCTTCATCACAAAGGCGGTGCCCATGGTCTCGTCTTCACTTCCTTCCTGACTCTGGGGTTTATTTAGGAAGATCCGCCGTCAATTATGGCAAACAGAACGTAAATACCGTCTCTTCCGTCGCATGGCCCTTCCCCTTGCCCTCAACTGATTCTGACATTGACGTTGGGTTTCCCTGAAAAAGGGATTAGTGAATAGGACATAGCCAAGCTGTGGGACATGGACCATGGTTCAGCTTACCGCTCCATTCGATGGTTCGAGATTTTTGTTTGTAGCTATAGTCTTGTATACCTCTTTAACAGTTGGAAGTTTGATATACGGCCGTCCGACGATTGGTTGGGTGGATACATGAGATTTATTTGATATGGGAGCAGTGGCAACTGACGGTGGCGGTGAACCAGGGTCTGTAGAAGGTGCCGAGCCTACCGCAGCTTGGGCTGCGCGAAGCATCAAGCTTTGCTGTAGGCGGTCAATCCTAGCTGACCGCTCTGCCCGCTGGATTTCGGCAATCTTAGCAAGGTCTCAGTTAGTGGATAATGAAAGGCTGGTGAAAATCACCTCCGCAGCGAATTTAGCCACCGAAGAATTTCGAGCCCAAGGCTCGCCTTGATAGGGATTCAAGACATCGGCCCCGCACCGTTTAAACTCTCGTTCATTGTTCCATAACAGATCTTTTTCTTGTTCCTTCAGCATTTCCCAGAGCACCAGTATCCGTTGAGCTTCCTCTAAGAGTTTACGCGCACTATCAGAAGTGTCAAACTGCCGATCATCATGCAAGAGAGCAAGGACATCGCTGGAAAGGAGGACAAAGTCTTTGAAAAGAGGTTTTTCTGCCATTGACAGGTCGAGTGTCGGAGTCAAGCTGCGAGCAATTTTCTTTAGCAGTCAGCACTGAACTTAAAAAGATCCCCGAGCTTGAGATTGGGCGGAGATTACCGAGTCATTGCAAGCAAACGTGGGCCAGCCCTTTTGGGAAGACCTTCCAGCTTCCCAAATTCCAATAGGTGGTTTGTCATTGCCCCTTCTTCCCGGGTCGGCCGAAATTCTGGCGTAATGCACTTTGCCTGATACGTCTTGACTTTGAGCAAATTAAGTGATGTCAAGTAGAAGGAACGATAATCAACGACGGCGCCAAGAAAACATATTCTCATATTACGCCCCAGGCCGAGCGGGCGGCCTTTTCTGTTCTAAGGGCTTGCGTTTAGATGGTCGAATACCTTCTCCACCCACAGTACACCTTTGCTTGAGGCTCTTGCAACGGCAGCAAGCCCCCGTGGCAACTGGATACCAGCACCTGGACCTTACCCCGACCACGATACACCCGTCGCACTATTTGAAGATGAACACCAAGTATAGCATTTATAGAATCGAACTTACAGAACCGCGTTTTCTTAAATATGCCTTACGTTCCTCTGGCGGAGCCAATGCCATAGAGGACTTGCGGTGCGTATCATACATTAGTCCAACTTGCCCTAAGTCAGCCATGTCTTTGTCCTAAAAGGAATCAGTAATAAAGCGGGATAACCTGTTATTGACGTACCAAAACATGCATTGAAGAAGGACTGGTAGAAGGCCCATCATTTGCTTCCTCCACTCGTTGTCTCTTGAGGTTGGGTAGGTTCTTGGAGGAGATATCAGCCTGTGCAGAGCATTGGGTTTTGCTTTTTATTCTATACAAGTGTGCTTCGAGATACTTGCCTTCGTCACATAGACTCTGTCCATAACCTCATCTTCGCTATCTTCTTCATTCTGAGAGCTATGCGTGAGCGAAGTTGCTGTTTAAGATGAAGAAGAGACGGATACCATGTCCAAATCTTCCATAGCACGATCCTTCCCCTTTCCTTCATTATTGGGTTTTGACGTTGCCATTGATTCCTGAAAAAAAACTTTTCAGCGAATTCTCGGAATTCGAGGCGATAAACTGAACCTACCGCTGTCGTCGAGGGTACTTGGCTCATTATGGGAGGAGCATTGTACGCGTTTTGGATGATTGAGGGGTTGGCATGCGGCCGCGCGGTGCTAGGCTTGGTGGGGACGTGTGTATCTGATTGTGGGGTTGCAAGACTGCTAGTAACAAGTGGTGAATTGGAATCTGTAGGATCTGTACGATCGGCTCCAGCTTCAGTAGCAAGAAGAAAGTTTGCATGTAAGCTGTGGATCTTGGCAAGACGTTCTTCACGCTGTATTTCTGAGATCTTGGTGTAGTAAAAGTTTTCTCAGCAGTCAAATAAAAAAGGGCAGTAAACAACAAAGTCTTTGAAGAGGGACATCACAGTTGCAAAGGCCGTTGAATAGATATCGATGCAATGTGCGACGAGCCTTGTCAATGATCAATCGATCAAGTGTGACTGGTACTGGTTAGAGAAGTGTGAGATCCCCGTGTCCTGATACTATATCAGGTTAGAGAAGTTTGAGATCCCCGTGTTCCATCCCTGGATTGGACAGCATCAAGAAGAATTTCTAGATTTCGAGAACTTTCTGAACCTTGCTTCGGTGCTCCTGGCTCATTTAACATGAGGCAAGGCACGTCACGCCTTCTCCTCCTCGCCGTCTTCGCCGGGCCTTCCGACCCTCTACCATTCCCCGCAGGGACCAGGCCAGGCCGTTCCAATGCTTTACATACGATCGGGTTTTCTTCTGGGAAGCGCTTCCTACAGCACTTATTCAAAAATTTTGCAGAACCTGTTGAGTGTAAGAAAATGTATCGTCACAAACATTCTGAGGCATGGTTCGTTTTGGATAATGTATGTCGTCTTTTGTACGGTCTGTGATGATTCAAGATTATGGATGACTGGAAGTGAATAAATGGCCGGGCTCGTCAGCGTTATTCACCGGATGGTGGTAGGTGCAAATTTCAATAAAAGCGCAAGAATGGGCTGAACGGCAATTCCTGTTTGACTTTATAACGTTGAAGGAGGCTCTTCAGTAGGGCGAATGCCTTTTTTCGTTGCTTGCGTTCCGACTTTCTATGATGCCTTTTCCATTGACAGCACATGCTAGCCTGAGGCTCTTGCAACGACAACAAGCCCCGGTGGCCAATGGATACCAGCACTTCGGACCGGAGTTGTGCGCTATGCAATTGTCGCACTTCCTCATGAAATCAGACGGTTTCATGGTAAGATAGTTTTGAAAACGAACTTACAGGGCCGCGGGCTGTTAAATATTGCATACGGTCCCAGAATGTTGCTAATTTTTCAGGTTTTGTGTGGCTGAACAAACCACTTTGTCCCCAATCGCTGGTGGTTGTGTCCTGAAATATTAATGGGTCAGGTATGAAAGGCCCAAATTAGTCAACGGCCTACTAAAATATGTACTGAAGCCGGAGACATCTCATCTCCTATTTTCTCGACAAGGCCTGGAGTCTTCTCCTCGTTGCAGTGATGTACAGCCTTCCATTCCGGTTTGCCGGATGGATCGTCAGCCTGCGAGGAACATTAGTTTGGCTTTCTACGCAGATTGGCGTGAGCAGAACCGTCATTATCAAGGCTGGATCTGTTTCCAAGCCTTTCACGCTCTAAAAGATAGGCTTCAGCAAGAATTTCCGGCATGCAAAAGGGAAACAGATACCGTTTCTTCCACTGCGCGACCTTTCTTCCCCTTACGCTCGTCATCGGGTTTTGGCGTTGACGCCAAAATCCGTGAAAGGGTATCAGTAAAAACTGGTTTGGGTTTTGTTCGTGGCTTCATGGACTTTTTCTGCAAAATCGATCAACAAATGTTTGATGTCAGTATTGTATCCAATAAATAGCCACCTACCGCTCTCCTCTCATTGGACACTATGCTTGGCGCATCACCGAATGCACCGATGGGCCACAATCGTCAATCCTTGATCGTTTTGTGTATACTTGAAGCTTCTTTTGGCCCTGTCACCCAGCGATTGTTTGATATGATGAGAAATACAGTACTATACACTACGAATGCCAATGTCTGGTGGCGTGGCATCATGATAATACACACGATAGGATGATCCAAGTGCTGGAGCGGATGCAACCAATCTATAGTATATGTGTGGCAAGAAGGAAAAGGGATTGATCCAGAGTCCAGCCCCGAACTACTAAGATCACTGAGATTTAGTGTCCACGAAGATCTGTACAATCTCAAAACATAATGCCAGGAGGAGATGTCCCAAAAGGTCCACGAGGGCCGAATGAATAGGGAGAGCGTACATGTCTGGATCACGATTTTTCGACCATAGGAAGTTGGTTAGACTTTTCGCAATGAACAATGATATCATCACCTGATAAGTGAGAGAAATGAAGTCAGAACAAGAATGCAACGAGTGTTAAAGCAACAGAGCTTACGGTGATGGAGAAGAATACAACAGACAAGACGATCAACACGACGGGGAGATGCAACCAACCAAAAGCGCGAATCACGAAGAGGAAACCAACTTCTATGGGCAGTGTAACAAGAAGAAGGGTCGTCATGACGAGCCGTGTGCTAGGCTCTGTAGCGATCTTTCTGTGGGGCGTAGTACCTGACGAAAGCGTCAAGGCCGCAGCATGCAAGGACGTCGACAATCTCGATATCAATATTGAGCCAACACTTCCTGGTAAACCTGCGCGAAGGAAATTTCAATCGCCCGTGATGTGGGTAACGTAAAACCCAGGGAACGTACCGCTTATTACAACGGAAAGGAGAGCGAAGCCTTCGTAGCGACTAGCAAACCTATCGAGCACCATACCGGCTCCATTGCTCATGATCATAGCGCCGAAGAGAGGCGTCCATCCCTGGGAAAGCAGAGGTCGTACATGGGGGTTGCGGAGAGTGTCGACGAAGCAGAAGACGGCAATAATTATAACAGCTATGCCAACGCAAAATGGGAGGGGGGTATCAATAAAACCGATGAGAACAGAGCTCGTGATACCCATGAAGAGCAAGGTCACTAGGTCACCCAGCTCTGAGATGGCCGGCCAGTGCGAAACTCGATCAAGTAGTTTCCCTGTAGATACGAGACCAATAGTTGTAAAGATCAACGTAGGGGCGCTCTATTAAATCAGATGTATTTTTGAGTTATAGAATATGACAAGGAGATACGAACATACCTCTATGACAATGCTTCGTATTTGAGGCCAAAGTTCACCTGCTGCCGAAATAATTCTTCTAGGGCCTTGATAGCCCAGAAGAGGTTTTTTAACACCTTCATTATCGTGGTCTTCGTTTTGAAGGTGCTCGTGCCATTCCTCATCCGAATCATCGCCCTTCAATTCAACATCTTCGAGAAAACCAGAGTCTTCAAGTTGTCCTGGGGGTTTGGTCTTCATGGAATCGTTAGACAAGAGTATGCAAGTTCGAGGGGGATCATAATGACGGGAATGGCCGAACTCTGCGACAAGGCTTGGAGACAGGTCTGAGGTGAGGCCTTATTGCCGTTTGCGACTTTTTTGCGACATTGCTGCCGACGCTCAACACCTGGAAAATGCCATGGTAATCATCCCATCAGGGATACAGAAAATGGCCTCTAGGTCCGCCACTTATGGGCCCATGTAGGTGGAAACGGTGCAAAGGTACTTCGTGGATAGAAGTAGTGGCGCGAATGATAAACTTGACAAACGGGGTAAAACCTTGGTTCACCCTGTGTGTTGATGTTTGATTTCAATGCCGACAGCCTTAGAAATTTGAAGGTCTTTCCATATCCGTGTTTTATAAATTGCACACTGTTAATAAACTCCCGGCCTTCTAAATCTACATGTCGTCCTCAGACTCGTCTCCCTCGTCTTCTGAAAGAGAAAGTACGCCACCTCCGAAGAAAACCAAAGCAAAAGGGAAGAAAAAGGCCGCTCCAGGACCAAGTGGATCGGGCAAGAATGAAGGTCCAGATCCTAATTGGGAGTACAGGCCACCAGCTGGCACGACTCTTCTGCAGGACGTGGTGGATGCTGGAGCTTTTGACTGGGACGCGGTAGCTAACGACGAACGCCCCGGCTGTTCTTGTTGCTTCTGGTCAAACACCGCACCCACCGTGTCGACCCACTGCCTCCGCGTATCAATGAGATGCTTCAGTTGTTCGTTGAGGTGCAGTTGCATATCGTCGTCTGTATGAAACCCAAGCGCGGCAGGACAAGGTCCTGGAATGACAGGACTGCCATTGGTGTCTGGTATCACCTCGCCTTTCTTATTTTTCTTCTTCACGACCTTGGGAGCGTCTTTCCGTTGTAATTTAGCGTAGAGGTTTGTGATGTTCTTGTCGAGGGAATCTCGCAGTTCGAGATATTCCTGATACCCGAGACGATCGCGTGCAATATCAGCCAGACGCTTTTTTCGCAATTTGTTTGTTGCAACAACCGTTCGGAGTTCACGTTGGGCATGACGCAGCGCAGTCGCAATAGGGTCATCAACTTTGTCTGAGAATTCAGGCTGAGAGTCCGGAGTTAATAAAAACGCGTCTTTAAAAACAAATGGAAGCAAGACATACTATACCGTCTATAAGCCCATGATATCTCATCGTATCCCGTATCCGTGCCTCCAAGTCCGTGACATTAAGCCTTTCCTTCTTAGCTGCTGCCGCCCCACCGCCCCCAGGCCGTCCTTCCATCGCGTCCTCCGCGGCTTTTACGCCCTTCCACCCCGCATCAGCTATAGGTAACAAGGCACTAATCACTCTCTCCGTCAGGGGCCCATGACCATGCCCCTCCGACGACAAATCCGCCTCCGTCAGCGTTGAAGGATCCCACTTGGGCACAGGTGCACCAAAATTATGGGTTAGTTCGCCATTACCATCTTGGCCCGTCAGAATGGGCGGTATCCGCCCTGCATCCTGATCCTCCCAGACTTCGAGGTAATGCCTTCCTAACTTGGGAAGGATGTATGGTTCCACTTCGTCGCCTGTGTGTTCGAGGAACCCGACGTCTTCTTCACGAATGTTTCGCATCCATGGCTCGATACTTGTGTAAAAGGTATGTACCGTGATTTGAGAGGGTTGTTTACTTTTGCTGAAGTCTTCCATGACTTCTATGGGCTTGCTTGGCCCGGGTATTGGGGGTGGGGGTATGAGTGGTCGTGGTGGGAGAAGTGGATGAGGTGGAGGTAGAGAAAAATCGGGCCCAGCTTGTGGCTTGGCTGGGGGTTGAGAGACAGAATTTGCGGGTTTTTGAAGCTTCGGAGGTGCTGGGGGAGGTGCGTGTATTGTCACAGGAGGGGTTTGTTTGGAGGGACGTTGAGCATCTAGGGTGGCGTCAGACGCATGGCTACTGAGCATGTTTTGTGCTTTAATGATCATACCACGTTCAGCATCGCTGTCTTCAAATTCTCGTTTCCGCTTCTTTTTCTTCTTCTTGAGGTCATCGACAGCGCTGAACAGAGTCTGTTAAGTAAAATATCGGATAGATATTACACACTTACGATCTGCCGCGAGGATCTACAGATGACCTCCCTGACGGAGGTAATGAAGGTGTTGGTTGGGAAGAAAGTCGGTGTTTGGACGAATTGCCATGATATGAGCCGACTGATTGAGCGTCATCGGCCTCAAATGTACTGGCTTGTCCAACATCTCATCATTAATTCTTCAGCAACCATCCTCATTCTCTATTCAGCTTTCTTTCGTTATCATGGTTGCCTACAAGTTTCCTCTGCCCTCGAATCCGGAGGGACGTTTATCACTTGGTTCGGCACATTCCGAAGACACGTTTCGAAGAGAAATTGATGTGAATTGCTCTTGACATTCGTGTATGGTCCTCTCTCATCTCAAAAGCTCCTCGATAAAGCCTCCATGAATTCCAAATCTCCAGGGCAGGGCTCTGGTCTCATAGAACATGACATAGAAATGAATGGTCTTGGCAATAGTCACCCAGAGCCGCAACTTGAAAATGGTGGACGTGACTATCACGATGACGACGACGACGATAACGACAGCGTCAGCGACAGCCTTTTGGGCTCTCCAAACCATCGGGGCGATTTTGAAGGACCCAGGCAAATTATGTCTTCAGTCGGCGAACTTTGGCCTCAAATACGAAACATTGTCATGGAGGCATGTTTGAACACACTTGACGCGTCACAGCTCTCTAATGATTTCACAGAGTGCTCCAACTCTCCTCTTTACAACAGTGGGCCTGTTGTTCACAGGAAAACTTCTGGATCGAGTCTCTGTGCGTAGCAGAGTCAAGTTGCACTTGCGATGTATTAACGTCTCTTGTAGCACTGGCCAGCCATGACAGAGGTTCATCAACTCATCATGATCATACCCGTCATTCTCAACCTCAAGGGCAATCTCGAAATGAATCTTTCGGCGCGGTTAGGTACAGCAGCTAATGTTGGTGAACTGGACGACCCCGTCCTTCGTCATTCGATCATCTCTGGCAACTTGTCTTTACTTCAGGTGCAAGCAGCTGTTGTGTCGTTCATTGCAGCATGGATAGCTATTGGTATGGGGCTCATGCTTCCCCCACCAACTACCTCTACGGAGCCCGTAGGTAGCCCCTCCAATACCACTACTCTGACAATGCAAACCATGGTCGAGCGCGCCCTTCTATCGCCTCGTCGGCCTATAGCAATACCAAAAGGAACTTATAGCACTTTCAGCTTTGAAAAGTAAGTCGCTTACTTCTCTTATGGGACGTGCGTTTTCATCGGTTCTACCAGGCTTATAATGGTCGCGTCCTCGGGCATGACAGCTGCCTCTCTCTCCAGCATAGTCCTCGGCTCATTCATGTGTACACTCATTGTCGTCTGTAGACGATACGGACG
>JABAJT010000092.1:0-20931 GCA_018850275.1 Tephrocybe sp. 9174TJB
CAAGCAGCTCCTGAAATCTGATAAAATCCTCACTTCCACCTTGAATCCGAAGTAGAATTCTTCATTACCATTTCAGAATAGTATGTTACTGACATCGAACCCTTTATTAAATATCTTGCAGCTATATCCAAGGTCATTCGCGATGCTAACCGTCTTGTCGTCCTGAAGCCCACAAGACAAAAGAATGACTGACGTTCACAAAAACTGTTCGACAGAAAAAAAGGAATGCTTGATGTTCGTTCTGATCGTTACAAGACACGAATAGCTGACCGCAACCAGGTAGCACGCATGGATTCGATTGGCCCACATATCATGACTGACCTCATTAATATCCATGGTCCATCGAGATCCAAACGGCCGACAATAAGCGAGTTCAGCACGCGGAGGACGGGCTGTGACTATCGTTCTGGGTGACTCATTGAATGGTGAAATTCAATCTGTGACTACGATTGGAAGAGAACTATCGACGCTTGCTGAATGAGCTCGCAGCGATATAGTCCTGGCAGTCTTAAGGGGGATAGCGAGTCATGGAAAACCCATTCGTCAAACGTATTTGGCTCCCCTCAGCAAGGATCTCTTGGTCCAAATTATCGCCAACCGCCTTCCCGTGCCGCTATTGACCTTCGGAGAGCACTGAACTAATCCAATGTCGCAGCCACTACCGCAATCTTGTGCCCCAGAAATCGCGTAACTCTGATTCACGAGCCTCCAGGGACAGGGAAAGCGACTGTGATTGCGACTGGAGTCACGACCATCATCATATCGTCAAACGATACGACTCAGACTGGGTGGGTCGTGGCACAATCAAACTCTGTGGCTTTTAAAATCCATGTCTCGAAAGAATTCCACTTCGATTGGTCCATTTGCCGTTTTTTTGATCATATTGACTTGTGTATTTCGCTTTGAATATGGGCGAAGTGGCTACTGCAATCGTGATGGCTGAAATACTTCATAAATGAGCAAAGTCTTTCCAAATCATTATCAATTATCCCCTACGATGAAATCTGTGTATTTACTGAGTAACTTGAGCGATATTTGAACTTTGCTGAGTCTTGTTCGCCATGTGCCACTGCCAGTGGGGTTATGTAAGGTCGTTGAAGAACCACCATCTGGTGTCCTCGCGCAAGTTACAGTTGCTCACCATGCCGCCATCCAATCGCCCAATGATACTCATGCAGACGCTGGTCGACAGCTCTGAAGTCAGTCTGCTCAAAATACCGATAAAGAAAGCCAGAGAACTGGACATCAACCAGAATACCTTCGACGACTTCGACCACGCACGGCCTATCGGCATCTCTCCTGGTTACTCGTCAGACGGTGTCCTGATTGCACTTGCCATCGCCGACAACGCGAACTGCACCATCATCGATTTCAATGTCTTTCCTCGCAGTCGTTTCGACAAAGGACCGAACAGGAAATCTCCTCTCCCACGAAACCTCGATAGCTTGCAGGAAAGGATCCTCTGTCGTCAAGCAGGCGAGCTCTTTGCCTTCGACATGGCCCCCCTATGCCTATCAATTTACATCGATTCCGGTTTGCGTGTCACTAACGCCGTCGATATTCAATCTGGACTCTCTGCTGTGGACAGGAAGCCTTTAACCGCGATCAAGGAAATTCTAGGGACATCCATGACAGTCAAGGACAAGAATATCGTCAACGTTTTCTCCTATCCTGTATATGAGCCCGAGGACCGCAAATCCTCAACAGATCTTGCCCAGCGTGCGTGGATCTCGCAGCTACTTCCAGTATTTGGAAATGGAGCGGAAACTCTGGGAAAAGTACGGAGGATTGATACACAGAAGTTTCCAGCGCAGGTATGGTTGTCGAACTATCTCACCCTCAGAGACAAGGTTGACCACAGGTTTCAACTTTTGACAGAAACTCGATATCCTTGCAAAGGTTACCAACGATTCCCTGCGCCAGAACCTCAAGAAGCCTACAAAAACCAAGCATGATATATCCATTGTTACCAATGGACAAGAGCCTACGACGATAGTATCCTCGCGATTCAGTAATAAGTTACGCAGTAACCAAGTACGAAACTCCTACTATCGTCTCATACATTTTTCATTCATCCTGATGCATGCCCATAGGATCTCATCATGGTTGCAAAGAATGCCTCGGGCAGCCAATACACAATGAAGGGTCAAGTGGGTGTTGTGAGGGGTAAATCAGGACCTTTGCTGGCCAACCGATCCCTGGACGGCAAGATGGTGACGAGTGTCATATCCATAGGACGCGAAGACCCAACTACTGCAGAAGCCCAACGTGCTGCTACAGTTCTACGTGTATTACAAGGCTATGGACAGCTCATGGATGACAGCCCATGGATTCAGAATATATTCTATCCCAGTGATGACTGTGATCATCCTATTTCTTGGCCTCCTTCCTGGGCCCAGGATCATGATAATTCCACATCTCAATGCCAAGATTCCCTTGTTCTCAGCCTTCCTCCATCTGATCCTCTTCCTCTCAATCCTTCACAGCAAATTGCTGTGAATACTATGTGTTCTCCACTTGATGACCATCGTATCACCATAATCCAGGGCCCTCCTGGAACTGGCAAGACATCTGTTATTGCCTCTTTCGTTCAGCTGGCCATCAATATGGGTCATGATGGAATTTGGCTTATTGCTCAAAGCAATGTTGCTGTTAAAAATATTGCTGAAAAGCTTCTGAAGATTGGTTTTCAAGCTTGGCGACTCCTTGTTTCAGTAGATTTCTTATTTGAATGGTATTATTTCAATTCATTTCTTTCTATTATAATGCTGATTTCCATTAGGCATGAGCATATATATGCTGAAGCTATTCAGAATAATATCATACGTTCTGATCGATTCAAGTTTGTCTCTGCAAATGAGATCAAAGGATGTAGAGTGATGATTTGCACTCTGAGCATGCTTTCAAACATGTTCATTGGCAAATTCACCTCTCAGAATCCTATCAAAACTCTTGTTGTTGATGAAGCCAGTCAAATTGAGATCAATAACTATGTATCAGTCTTGGCAACTAGTATCACATTGCGAAAAATGTGCTTCATAGGTGACGACATGCAATGTAAATATTTTATATTTCTTGTCAATATTCATCTCATCTACTTCTCTCCTAGTACCACCATTTGGTCAAGAAGACTTACAAGATCTTCAGAGTATATTTGAAGTTCCACATTTGAGGCCACATGCTTTATTTTTGGATATTCAATGTCTGTTCATTTGCCTTCTTTTATGTCACATACTCATACTACTAATTTTGCAGATCGCATGCCACCACAAATTGGAGACATAATATCTGATCTTGTTTATGAAGGAAAACTCAAGTCCAATTCCAGGCATCCTATCTCAAACACAACCATTGCTTGCTATTTCCTTGATACACCTGGTCAGGAAGAAAAGTATGACAAATCTTTTATGGTAAATATTACATTAAATCAGTATTTATGTTTTACCATGCTTATTATATTTCAGAATTTACTTGAGTGTGATGCCATTATTAAATTGGCTCAAAAGCTCCAGGATCAACAGAAAGATTATCAAATTATTACACCTTATGAGGCCCAGCGAAGTACTATTGAAGCTAGGATGATTCAGACATCAAACCTTGATTGGAAAGATAAATGCTTCAATGTGGATTCCTTCCAAGGTTTTTGTTATCAATTTTACCCATTATAATATTATTAATCAGGCTTTGTTGTAGGAAATGAACAAGACTATATTATCATTTCTCTTGTGCGCTCTCGAGATGTTGGTTTTTTGAAAAACAAGCGCAGAACCAATGTAATGCTCACTCGTTGCAAGAAAGGCATGTTCATTGTCACAAGTCGTAAATTCATTTCAGGCTATGGTGCTAAGACCTTAGTTGGTGAATTAGCAGAAAGGATGGGGAATGGGGCATGGTTGGATGTAAAGGACTTGGAGGCATGGAAGTTTTGAGAAACTAAATAGATGTTCATATTTTATAAATGTGTTTCATTGTGGGTGGATAATGGGGTCCTGGATTGCTCATAATACTCTGCCAAGATATCTTGAAAGAACATTATGAGCAAATCAGGACTCCTTTCTCTCACCTATAAAAATTCTTTCAATGATCACTTTTGACTATATGTGATATTTATTAAACAGATACAATTGGCTTGATTGACATTACAGATGTGATAAGACAGAAGAATCCTCAGTGACATTTAGAGATGAACACAAAATTCTCATCTCATATAAACTTTGAACAATACTCTGCTTAAACCCCTTGGTTGAAGTGTGAGGGTTTGATGATTTGGATTCAATACCAAATTTGATCATAGTAGGGGCAGCAAGGTCTACACAGCAGTGTTAGTTCGTACGAGTTAGCCATAAAAGCAATGCCGTACAATTGATTCCATATCCATCATTATATGCAGCCCCAAAACTATATCACATTTGGAGATTAGTAGAAAAAAAGAACCCAATGACAACAACTTACCCAGTGCCCCGAAATAGATGTCCAGCACTCAAGCCACTTGTGCTAAGTTTCCATTGTTGGCTTCGCTCAAACATCTCATCTTCAAAAAGAAGCGCATGTTCCCCATCTTGAGGTCGTAGCATTAACCGAAGTCCAAGAAGGTGTCGGTCAATTCCTCGTCCAGTCGCGGCTTCTCTGGTGAGACGGCTATGCGTCTGAATAGCGCGTTGGAATGCCGCATATCGTACTTCGGCCTATGTTGCACTGTCAATAAACCCCGTTGGTATAGCAGCAATTACAAACAACATACAGTAGATTCTGGATCGACCATGGCGAGGACCCACGCTCTGCTATCTCGCGTTAAGGTTCGGAGGGTTTCAGTGCGTCCGTGCTTGAACATCCGCGTAAGCACTGTTTCGTACGTGGCGGTGAATTCCCCTCGCATTTTGTACCATGCCAACTGAAGCATCATCTGGATGTAGGCGTCCGGCCCAAATTTCGCTATCCGCATCTCGTCAAATAGGCTGACGCAATCGTGAAGGTTGGATAATCACCTATGCCTTTGATCCAGTCAGTGCCGTAACCTTCAAACCAGAGTACGCTGTCGTCTGAATCCTCTACAATTTTCACTGCCCTTGCGTACGCAGCATCACATCGCTGTTGAATGTTGGCATCTGTTTCCCAGTCTAACCGTTGCCAACCTCCTGGGTCTGTGTCATCGAGCGGGGCAGCGAAGGCAGCCTCGTCGATGCCTTGTACGATTCCATACTCGGCGACAATACTTGGAACGAGGGCGTCACAGGGCGAGTGTTCTCCTGTTGCACCAGCACGAGTAGAGGGATCAACAATAATGGTAAAAGGCTTGTCATAAAACCGGTTTGAGACGTTAAGAGGATGCGCGCGGATAGTGTGGAGGTGGGAGTCGAGTAGATCCTGCGAAATGCCTGTGGGGCTTGGGATAGTATGCAACGTCGGTGGAATTGTGTGGGTCATGTGGTCGAGGCTTAGTGCCATGACAGATGAAAGCATGGAGTAATAAGTCTTCTGGTTATTTGGATGTATCGAAAGCAGGTGCTGTTGGCTCTAAGAGGAATTATTAACTGAATATAAATTTTGGTTGAAAGAAGCATACTTCTGCCCATTTATCGCGATCATCAGCAGTTAGAACACCGACAGGTATAGCCTTTTCTCCTCTCGAAAGCCGTTGTTCCACGTCTAACACAACAGCTCGTATGCGAGTCGCAATCTCTTGCGGGGTCATGAGTTGGGGTATATCGTGGGGCAAATCTGGCTTGTGGTATACATCTATGGTGTAAAACCAATTGTGCAAGGTAATTAAGAGCCTTCGAGACTCTGAGGAACCTAATGGTGGGGGTGAAGAAAGGCTGTCACAGAATTGGGCAGGCACTCGTCCAATGTTGAACATCTTTTCCGTACTGTTGCGGAGCCATATGCCTATGATGCGTTAAATACTTGGAAAATCCTCACTGAAGATGAATGCTGGACCTGTGCGAGTTGTATCCTGATGAATTCCGCCACTGTTTGGGGTGGTCAGATTTCGGGCCACAGGGTAAGATCATGAAAAACGAACTCGTCAAGTTTTCCCTTGAATTCTAATATCCTGTGTATGAGCCAAGCTGCTCGTCTCATCTGCCACAAAGTAATTCCGGCTCTGCTGTCGCTTGATTCGCCGGTCAAAGCGCTTAAGGGTATGAGGTCGTCGTCATTAAACGCGAGCCACCAGTTGGAGTTGACGAGAAGAGGCGCTCTCCATTCATGATATGCTTTTTTAATCCAAAAATTGTCATTAAGCCAGTTGTTCGGTGAAGCTCTATCAAGTGCTTGGTTAAGCTGAGTAGTGGACGTTTTAACAGATATGAAATAAAACGGACCGTGCAGCCTTTCTTGTAACACTTTGCCAATACCGGATTCAAATGAATGCGCTAGTTCCGAACGAAGAGCATATGAGGATTCGAAGGAAGACTTGCCGAGCCTCTCGTCCTCCAGCAAGAGAGGTTCCAGTGAGGCTAGATATTTGTCCAGAGTCTGCCTCAGGTCTGGAACTGGAAGACGGGGTAATGCTGGACGGTTTTTGGTGGCAGAAGAGGACATTTTGCGGAAGAGTCGCTGTCGGAGCATTGCGCAAGGACAAGAAGCCCATTCCGAGGGATTTCAAATGATCGGTTGATGGGACCACGTGAGCAATCTAATCTAATCTCGCGACGCGTTCAACTTGAACCAGAATCTGGCCTTTCATTGTTGACTGTCACCACCTCGATGTCTATTCCGCAGCGCGTAATCCGGTGGGTTGAAGACAACTACAAGCGTCCGCGCGTGGATCCAGTGCGCTCTTATTTCTGCCCGTATTGATCGATACATTGACTTGTCTTTCAACCTAGCAATGGCTCAATGAATGTTACAACTGGCTCATCGATGAAGGTCACCATGACCCAGAAACGCGCTTTGATGATCTAGTAAATGCAATCAAGTATCAAATTTTGGAGTCAAATCTTTCCGATTCTATGCTTCCAGGGACGGGACTACCAACACATGTTGCACATAGCAGCACAAAAACCATCCTCACAGGACAGGAGATATACGTGGAAATTGCGGCTCTCACCGAAATAGGAAATAGCGCATTCTCTCTCAATCAGACACGTCTCGCAAGAGAGGAACGAATGAAGGAGGGAAACGTCAATGATGAGGACGGGGAAGGCGATATTGACATTGCTGGCGAAGGCCCAATGCCGAAATACTCCAGGTCGATGTTGCGTTTTGAGTTGACCGATGGAACGATGACGGTCCCAGCGATAGAGTACCGTAGTTTGCCCGAAATGTCGCTCGAAACCACGCCCCTTGGATTCAAGGTACTTACTCTTTCCTTTGAGGGCCATATCAAGTTTTTAATTGGTCTAATGTAGTTGTTGTTGAAAAACGTGCGCGTTCACAAAGGAATATTGTGGCTCGAGCCCAAAACAGTGGTGTTGCTCGGTCATAAAACAGATGAGCGCGAGGAAAACCGTGAAAACAATTTCACAATGGGACTTCGAGCACGTATGAGGTGAACTTCAATTGAACTTGAACCATATGATCACTGACTGTTATACTAACTCACGACAGGCTACCTGTGGACGAAAACAATGTCGTCACCCTTGCAAACCCACCAGCCTCCGCACGTCAAGCTTCTGCGCCACCTCTTCCCATCATTCGTTCCCCGCTACGTGAAATTTCGCCGCCACCTTCTCCTACAATACACCCTCATAACGATGACGAGGACCTTGAACACCGGCGTCGCCGCATTCCAAAGCGTAACTCCAGCCCCCCCGTACCCAGCCATTCACATAATTCGACGTCTTCATTTTTCGCCAACTCTTCGAGATCGCAGACCCTGGTAGGCACCCAGTCGACAAATATTTCCCTCTCTCCAACATTACGTCAAGCTCGACCAAATCTACCTCTGCCTTTTCCCTCAAATGCGTCAGAAAACGAAGATTTCGGAGATGAGAGCCTGTGTAGGTTATTAAATTATTAGAAAGTGACATTTTGTTCACAGCTTCTTTGAATTTTCTAGTTCAATTACAAGAGCCAAGAAATTCTGAACAATTGGCAGGAAGTACAAGGATGCAACCGAACAACATTCCAAGGGATAACGGAAATATCGCTTCTGGGAGTAAGGGCAAGGGGAAACGCGATGAGAGTTCGGACGAGTACGGTGACGACGATATGTTCGACAACAACATGTTCGCAGACTTGGACGCTATAGAGAAAGCATATGTTAACACCTCGGCCCCAGCACCAGCGTCTGCTATAGGCAGTAGGTCGTCTGAGCTCGGGGACCGTGCAGGGGGTATGGAGCATGATGTGATAGAGATCGAGAGTGATGACGACGATAAGGAGAATGCGCCAGTCCCCACACGACATATCAGGCAGTGCATCCGTGGAGGTCTGAGCCAAGGGACCAGAGGGTCACAGGCACGTAACGAACGGCTTCTAAAGGCAGAGGAAGATATCGTCGAACTATCTGACTCGGACTCGGCGTGATCCTGCATTGCGGATGTGTATGACAAGGAGATTGTCGGCGTTTGGGTTGCGTGGAGTCGAGACCTATTGAGGTTCTTAATGTACGATATTGTTTCTTGAAATGTATACGCGGTTAGCTCCAATCACCAAAAAGAATTTTTACTTAACCATGACAACATATACATTTCCAATGATAGTGTGCGAGAGAGTCAAGGTCAATAATACAGATTAAAAACTGTTTTACATACACAAAATCATGTAGAGCGGGAGCAAAGACGTTAGCCTAGAATAGCGACCTTGGCCTTCTTCTTCTTCCTTGTATCTTTGGTGAAAGTGCGCCAACTGTCTACACGCTGCTCACGGTTATCTGTGGAAAACGTCGTGAGCAACAAGCACAGAGAGGTACGTCACGATCTGCACTAACCTTCCCATACTTTATCTTCCTGTGCTTTCCGTTTCTTCGCAGCGACCTCTTCGTCCTTCTTCCGGGCCTCCAAACCCTCATTTGCCAAATTCATCTTAATGGCCCTGATTAATGTTAAGCATCTCTGTAATTTAGAGTTTTCGCGTCAATAGAAATTCTGCTTACTTTCTCCGCCGAACTTCCTCGTCGATGAGAAGCTCCCTAGATTGGAGACGCAGCCGAACCTTGTAAGGCGGCTCGAGGTTCTGGAGTTGTGGGTCTATGTCAGGCGTAGATAATGGAAGGTTTAGAGCTTTGAGAATCATAGATCGTGCTTGTTTGATCACGGCATCTAATTCTTCCCTCTTGTCCTTGTCTGAGAGTTCTGACTCGGCCTGGGGATATATTAGTAACCCAAGTAGTATGTTGTGAACATTTCCGCACCTTCTTCAGGATATCGAAAGCTTCTGGTGCACGGGCGTGTGGTGTTTTGTCCGGATGGATAACTGGAGAGAAAGGGGTCACTGGGTGGTCAAGGGCAATGGGAAACTGTGTCCACACATAATGATAATTGTCGGTAACGACGCTTTATTTCTTCCTGGGTAGCGGTCTCCTCTATGTCTAGGATATCATAAGGACTGAGAAGGTTAGAGAAAATCATTAGCTTCATCACAGAAACACACTTGAGCTTGAAGGCTTTCAGAATACGTTCGACTTCCACCTCCCTGTTGAATGCAGACGCCTCCCGGCTGAGGAGTTTCTCGAGCTCAGCATTGCTGACGCTTGTGGCGCTGGTTTCCGTTGGCTGCTTAGAGGATGTGGAGGTCGACATGACGGCGGATGGTCGAACGTTCAAATTGATTCATTAGCTCCTCGTAAAAAACAGCACGTGCAAGTCTGCCCATTACCGACAACGTTAACCTACACATGCCCTTTCTCTTCCGGACCCCTCAATTACGGCCCTGCAGCCGTAATCTGCTATTTGTGCGTTCCATATCGGTACCTCGTACATTGTACTAATCAGCAAGAAAGGATTTATAGACAGTCGCACGCAAAAACACAACACCTCCCCGTACCTCACAATCATGGCGGCATGCGTCAACACAACCGCCATCCACAGCCAAGCCACGCCCAGCGTCGGATGTACTCAGTGAGCTTGCTCGTAAACGACAAGCAGCTCAAGCAGCAAAAAATAGGGCTCTTCTCATGTACTCTTCTGCTGTCGTAAGTGTCCTGCTTCACGCGTTATTCTTATTCATTACAATCTTTCAGATCATCTTTGCTGTTGGCGCAAGCTATGCCGCGGTCCCACTGTATCGGATATTCTGCGCAGCGACCGGTTTTGCAGGAACACCCAAAGTCGGAACAGGACGCTTCGAGCCCGAACGCCTTGTTCCGGTTGAAGGTGCAAGACGAATCAAAGTTCACTTCAATGCCGACAAGTCAGAACAATTACCATGGAAGTTCACCCCGCAACAAAAGTTCATCAGTGTGCTTCCTGGCGAGACGAGCCTTGCGTTTTATACTGCCAAGAACGCGTCCTCAAAAGACATTATCGGGATTGCAACGTATAATGTCACCCCGGATCGAGTGGGTGGTCCTATATTCCTCTAAAGCACTACATGCGAATATTTCTTTCCAGGTTGCTCCATATTTCTCCAAAGTCGAATGCTTCTGCTTCGAGGAGCAGAGGCTCCTCGCTGGAGAGGAAGTTGACATGCCCCTCTTATTTTTCATTGACAAAGACATACTTGAGGATCCTGCCTGCCGAAATGTAGAGGATGTTGTTCTTTCGTATACCTTCTTCAAGTATGTTTCCCCCTTTTATATAGAGATAGAGAGGCTAACCATCCAAAACAATCAGGGCTCGCAGAAATGAGCGTGGCCAGCTCGAACCTGATGCAGAAGAGGACGTAGTGCAGAAATCCCTTGGTTTTAGCGATTATGAGAATGGACCTAAAGCGGAAGTTCGCAAGGCACAATCGACACAACCCCCAACTTCATCGTAGATTTATTCATACATTATGTTAATCAGGTTACCCTCACCCTGCTCGTGCAGCCATCTTTAATGATCTTGTCCCTCTGCCTGACCCATGTCTAGAGCCCGCTTACGTTTGGGTCGGGGACGAAGGCGTGCAACTACATCAGGGTCGGGAGGGATTACGGCCACGTCTCCAGCACCTGGGGTGATAAAGTCGTCACTGCCATTATCTTCATCATGATCAGATAGCTTTTTGGACTGCGATACCCGTGGACGGGCACGGGCCGTGGCCTTCCCTCTTCTCGTCGTCGACATTGTGGTTGAGCCTCCGCGAGCCCTCGCATTTTTTCCGTCGGTACTCTTCATGCGCTTCATCCCGGGAGTAGACTCAAGTTCCTCATCGCTGTCAGATTGCGTTTGTGACGCCGCGGAGCTGTCAGCTCTTTGGCGCTTCCTTCGAAAATCATCCACGACGTTTTGCAACCGTTTGCTCGTATATGCCTGGCGCTTCTTATGCACATACGAGCCACTTCCGGCAGACATGTCGAAGAACTCTGAGAGATTGCTCTGCTTGTTCAATGCTGTAGCCTATAAAAATGACTGGTTACATGATCAAGACACTGATTAGTGTCCATACCTGGCCGCGTTTGTTCATCTTCTGAATGATTGGGAGAAGGATTTCGTCGACTTTTGCTTGACCCCACCCAAGTTCTCCATGGAAATATCTGGCATATCTAACTGAGTTACGCGTCTCATGCGAATTTCAGATATTTCTCACGCGCGGAGAGCGTCCAAGTCAGGTAAACCCCACTTGAACGGCTCTTTTGAACTGTCGACTGTAGGATTATAATACGCATCTCTCTTTCAAGTAAAACATCAGTTGGGAATGCAAAGCTTGGAAAACACTCACTACTGCTGGGTTCGGCCAGTCATCAGTTAGGAAGAGATCCTTGAACTTCTTTTTCTGTGTAAATGATTATCAGCAAGTGATGATAGAATAATTTTCCTGGACATACGAATTGTTTTCGAAATTTCGAATCATTCTTGTCACTATCCTTGCCAGTTTGTACCTTCATCCACCACTCTCTAAATTTGATTAGCCCTTCATCACCAGGAAATTCCTTCAAGAGTTCCATAGCGACGACAGGGCCAACACCAGGTAGTCCTTCCGTATAATCACTTCCCAAGAGGTATGCCAGCTGGATCAACGTGTCTCGTTCGAGTCCTAGGTCACGACTGAGGTCACTGAGTAAGAAACATTCCACTGTTTTGGACTGATTGAACATATTCTTAAAGACGCGCTGAGCACCGAATAGGAAAACATCTGAATCGTCCGTGATCACGCCATCGACCAAACCCAGCGTCACTAGTTCAGCGCATTGCGCTTCAGCCTCCATCGGTGCCGTGATGTATGGTATACCAAAAAGTCGCAACATGGCCTGTGTAACCAGACGAGCATCAGAAAGAAGATTCAAATTTAAGAAGAAAAAAAGGTCAACCATGATTTGAGAAATCATCTGTTGCGTGATATCTTCGGAGTCTCGCATGGCAGCTTTTCGTTGCTGGTTCAAGAATTTGATCTCCTCGTCGATATCCCGCTGAGCTTCTTCAATGTTCTTGCCCTTCACCTGGGATATAAATCGCGCATACTCGCCGTCTTCAGCGGAGAGATCAATTTCTCCAGTATTACTAAAGTCTTCCAGCGCTGTAACATTTTGGGTCATAGTCTGAAGCATTCCGTCAGAGGGCGAAGGTGAGCGAGACCATGGTATGAGTTCGTCGTCGTCGTCTTTTGGTGAGGGGGCAAATCGAGGAATATTTTGATTCATGTCATTTTCCCTGCTTTGTTGCAATGTATCACCCTGTAAAGCTTGTGAAGGAGAAAGAAGTTCATCTTCCTGCGATCGGCTAGCATGCATCGAGACGAAGGCATTGGAGTTGTCCCCAAATTCCGCATATTTTGGTTGAGGAAGCATCGGGATTTTTGGGGCCTCGTTGTGCTGAGTCGATTCCCGTTTTTCCAATAGCGAAAATCCAGGTCCTGTTACGACTTCTTGCAGGTCGTCGTCTTCGGAATTGGGAGCAGCAGCCGGCAAGTCATGCAAGAATGATGACACAGGTATAGATACGGACGTTACTGCAGGTTTCTGTGGAGAAGATGTTTCGGGAAGACTTTCGGCAATATGTAAAGGTTCGCCACCTGTTGAGGCGTTGGATACAGAAGTAGTTTGCGAAGACGATGAGAGAAGTGTCGGTCGTCCGAAAATTGGCATCGAATCCTCATGACTTTGACCTTGAAAAAGAGATGGTCGGGATGGGCGAGGAATTCCAGCATTTGCAAACGTTAGAGCTGTCTCCAACCTTGAAGGAGACTCGAAAACGAAGTCATCGTCCACAAATCCAGGAGGACGAGGCTTCTCGTGTAAATTCTCTGTAGGAGGTGTAAAATTTGAAGTTGATGCTATGTTCGTTGGCCCATGCTGTATTTCACGACCATGTCCGCCGGAATGCTTAAGGGATTGATGAATAGCAATCGCGAGCAAATCATCATCATCATCAGACAGCTGCATCGGTGGAAACAGGACTTCGTCGTCATCATCGAGTTCAAACAAGGGTTTTCTTGTACTGTTCTTATCGATAGGATGCCTCGTTGTTGAAGGCTGTTGACTTGTTCTATTTCCTATGGCAGATAACGCCATCGAACGTTGATATTCACGAAGGTCAGGGTCAGGCGCGGCAGGAAGGGTTCTATACGTTCATTGCAGAGAATCAGGACCCCAGAAAAGCCAACGAAAAGAGATTCCATACATTGGAATTTCTTCCATGTCTTCATCATCGCTATCCTCGTCCTGGTCAATCTCAATCGGCTTTTGTTTTGTTCCGTCATCTCGGATACCTAGGATCCAGCCTCCGTTTTCTCCTTCATTCTTCATGAGCACATATTCCTTGTTTCGTTCACTTGCAATGCGGACAGGTATCGATATATGAGCACTCCCAATGGAGTCTGTCGTCACTAGGAGTTGCTGTGTCAGAGCGTTGCGTTGTTTGAGGTTCATAATCTGTTGCTTTGAAAAATCCAAGGGAGTAGGAGCATTGCGAAGCATCTTCTGAAGTCGTGCATACGATGTCTGGCGTGATTTGAGTCGCAAATCTCCCACAATTTCGTATTGGACTTCTGTAGGAAGTTCGCGGAAAGCAGGAGATGTGACATCAAAATCCTCTGGTCGCATTTCGTCGATAAAGGCACGAAGCTCATCCTCCGTAGCAAGACGAGGGTCCGGCGCTCCGCTTCGAGTAGCTTTAGCTACCGCTGCCTCTAGATCGATATCTGGAAGCCTATAGGGGTCATGATCATAAAATTTGACTTTTTTGGAAGACGACGCTGGGGTAGGAGGCTTCTTTCGTGCGGGTGTCTTGGGAACAGAAGCCTCAATGTCTTCGAGGTACACTATATCGTTACCCAGTATTTCAGTAGCTTTCTTACCCTTGGCTTTCGATGAACCCCTGAAATGGCTTTATCATCTCCGTAGAAAATTAATAGATAACACTCACTCAGATCTGGCAGTATGATTAAGAGCTTCACGTCTCATTTGCGCTGCAAGTAATTTTTCGGCCAACTTTGCATGACTGGCGGCCGCTCCACTTTTCTTCTCCCTCCTGGACCTCTACCCTTATGTCAGGCATGGGTAAAAACACGCGAGGATGGACGCGTACTAGTGTGTTCTTCTTCAAGACGGGTGCCCCACCATCAAAGACGAATACGGGCTTTATACCATAAAACAGAAGCTTGGAGATACGACGCAAGAAACCCAAGACATGAGCGTTTACAAGGGCTCGGCCCTCCTTGTCTCTCATGGTCGCTTGAAACTGGTACAGCCAGATGCTAGAATCAATGGCCATGACTTTTCCCTCGACAGTCTCCAGTCTGCAAGATGTCAATATACATTTGAAGATGGTCTGTAAACTAAAACCACTGACAACACGGGACGTCCGACTGGTGTGAGAAGGCTCCATAGGGACTTCACACCCATTAAACACAATCACCATAGGAGTTCGACGTCAAGCTGAAGAAGCGAAACTGCAGATGACGAATTAATAAGTCCATTACGTAATATCCAACTAAACGACCAAGTCCAAAAGTGAGCATGAGGTTGTAAGAAGATGAGTCTCGTATACGTATATATGTAGGGAATTTTCTATATCAAATCCTAGTCCGTAATGTTCGTTAAGGTTTTGGGCTCTCTGCCCGGGGCGACGGTCCTCCACTGTCCGTTTGACGGGCCAAAGGAGAACTTCGCCGGCCTGGTGAGCTATTTCGTGAGGCTGGACCTTGAGCCCCTAAACCGGTTGGAGGAACCAAGCCGGGATCGTTCGTGTTGGGGGGGAACCGTGAATCGAAAGTCGACATGCCTGTCATTTGCATACCGATAGGTGCCATTTGGCCCATCATCGGCATCCCCATCATCGACATGCGTGGGTCAAAACCCATGTTTCCAGTCATGTTCCCCGGCATGTTTCCTGCCATGTTACCACCGGTCATGGCAGGGTTGAGCGGTGTGGCAGCACCTTCGCCGGCGCCAACTTGCGATCCAGCCACTGAGAATGCCAACATTGCCTGCTGGTATGCCTGAGCTGCCTGTTGGGCAGCGAAGAAATGCTGGGGGTTGTAACCTGGCATCATTCCAGGATACCCCATCTGGCCCGTCATCATTGGTGTGACCCCTCCCATCCCTCCGCCAGTCATCATCGGATTCATGCCGCCACCAGTCATCATTGGATTCATGCCCATCATTGGATTCATCATCATCATCGGATTCATACCGTACGGAGGGAACTGGCTTCCATACATCGAGCCACCCTGCTGCATCTGTTCGAGTTGCTGGCGTTGTTGTTCATCAAAACGCCGTTGCCTATCTTCAGCCATGCGCTTTTCTCTTTCGCGTTCAGTCAACGCAGCACCAACACCTCCTTCGCGCTTCCTTTCCCTCTCGTGGGCCGTGATCGCGCCAAGGAGACCCATCTGCGGGGGAGGAGGCTTATTGGGAACATTGATGAGCGATGCCCCAGTCTCTCGAGCAAGTTCCTCCTGTCGTTTCGCTGATCGATCCTGCTTATCCTGTATGCCGGCTGAAAGAAGTCCCTGGGGCGTAAAGGCCTTCGTCATGGTCTCGGCCGGCTCTAACTGGACGAATGTATTACTAGGAGGGGCTTCAATGTTTGCTGTACGTCCAGGATCGAGCACTTGACTCCAGACAGTCTGGCGAGCAGCTCCAGGCTGAGGAACCTCGGCCTGTGTTCGGATTTGAGTACCATCAGGTAGGGTACGCGTTACAGGGCCACTGGCAGCTGAGTATTGATCGGGAGCCATGCGTCGAGGTGGGAGATTGTATTCTTCCGCTGAATAGGGATCTCTTCGAATCAAAACATACGAGGCACGACTGTCAGACTTACGATAAATGTTGCCAGGAACCTGAGGCAAAGACCGGGGAGGGCGTAGATGAGAATATTGTTGCGACTCTCCCGTCTGTTCATTGAATGGTTGTTGCCGTTGTTGTAGGGATGTGGAGGATGAACCAAAACCCGAATTTTGTTTATTGACCAACGATGGTTCGGCGTCAGAATCCGCTTCGTCGTCGTCGTCATCCTCCTCATCGTCATCCTCCTCTTCACTACTATCGTTCCAAGTGCCAGCCACCCGAGACTTTCGCTTCGCAGTTGCCCGACCAGGTTTGTGCGTAGCAATTTGATGTGCAGCTTGCTGGGCCTGGGCCTTGGCTTTCCTTTCTGCGGCCTGTTTAGATGGCGCGAATGATGATTTGAATTGTGAAGGAGTTTCGCTGGGAACGGGTCCGGGGGAAGGAGTTTTTTGAATGTTAAGGGGCTCGACACTGGCCTGTTTGGGTGAGGGAGGTTTGTCGTCCACAGCAAGGTAAGATAGGGCCGCTAGAGCATCCAAGTCAGCCTCTGACGAAACAGAAGGCCGAGCTTGCACTTGATTCATCTCAGGCTGTAAAGGGGTTTCAAAGTGATCTTCGCTCAGAGCTTCTTCCTCAGTGACTTGTTGGGAAGAAATACTGTCTGCCGCGTTATAAGCGCGTGTTACAGCAGGCGCACGTGCCCCTGAAGGCTTACGTCCGAGCCCCTGTCGCGAGGGGCTTTGTCGATCAGCCGAAGCGACAACAGCCGGCACGATCGAGCTCGACGATGGAACTGGTGAAGACCTTTCGAAGAAAGCCATTGGAGTGCTCTGACGGACAGGACGTTTCCTACTATGGGATGAATCATTCGAGGCAGGACTGACGGCCCCGGGGCGGGACGATTTCTGGCTAGAGCCATGCTGTGATTCATCCTCTTCGTCATCCAATTCGGAATCACTCTGTTCGTTGATCGTAGTTGGTACGCGACGAGGTGCCGGAACGTCGTCGGACTGCTGCTGTTGCATATAATATAATGCTCCCGCCTCGCTGAGAAGGTTGCCACTATCCTCCGATTTCATGCTTAAAGCTGGTCCTGCGAAAGATCCAGGCCGCGATGCGGGTTCTAAAGAGCTTCGGCCATCGATACTTCGTATTGTCCCACGAGGCGAATACGGAGATGTCAAGGTGGGGTGAACGCCAGGTTGATTTGCAATGGAGTGTGGGGATGTAAGGACTGACGCGCGATCGTTAATCTCAACACTTGGTTGCAACGATTCATCGTCGCGACCAAAGACTGAGTGAGGGGATGTCAGTACGGAAATGGATCTTTTCGGTACGGTTACGAGAGGAGGCCCAGCCCCGAGTTCAGGTGCAGGCGGTGATACCGAACCGGAAGTTGATGGTGCGGTATAGGAAGGGGGAGAATGTGATGGAATAGGAGCCGCCGATAGTGCTGAATGCGAGGCGCCTGTCGAAGAGGGTATGGGTGATTTCGGAACCAAAGGGCTTGACCCATCATTGTGCGACCTGTTTTCAGGTTTGCTAAACGTGGATGTAGAAGAGACTGTTGAATCGACTCTTGTAGGTGCTTGAAAGCCTCGGTTGATGCTTGGAGTATCGAAACTGCGCCGTCCTTGCCCAGCATTATTGGATATGGAATGTTGAGTCGACGGCGCCGAATCAAGTCTAGAAATGGATTGTGGCGGGCTAGCCGGGGCTGGGCTGTTGGTGACAGGCCGATTGAACACACTAGCTTCCGGAGCTGCGGATATAGTCTGCCCGATATAGTGGTTTTGGGGCGGCGGCGCCTGCGGTAAGCTGTGTGAAGGGGTATCATTGCTCTGTCTTCTGACGGGTGACAGAGGTTTTTCATCATTTGATGAAGCTGGCCCACCAAAGCTCAAAGGAGGAAGTTGGAAGCCACCGCTTGAAGTGCTGGGCTGGGTGGTAGGGGCAGTATTAATCTGTTGTTGAACGGGAGCAGCGTTATTCCCTATCGGAGGAAGTACGGGGGGCACGTCGGAAGTGGCGGCCTTTGGTTCATGCCCACGCATACGGTCAAGAAGGATGCCAATCAGACGTGACCTGATCGACGAGGTACGTTCATCGCGAGGATCCAGCGTTTCGGCCAGCTCGCGATCAAGGAACAGCAGCTAGATACAATGTTAGCGATGACACAATGGGCGCGTCCGATGACAAAAAGAGCGTACATCTTTATTTGGTCCCACTGGATAGGCGAACATAAGAGAAACGGGATCTCGAGGATCCCATGTCCATGGTTCTGGGCGTCCATACAATTCAAACGCGTCGTGAAGCGCTGTCAAAGTGTGCGAGATTAGATCGATACACCCCAATTGAAGAAAATTCTTACTGACCGATCACCCACTTCAACATTTCCTCTGCTTGTCCAACGCTGCCTTCCAGGTCAGGCATAATCAACAGCCATCCCTCTCGATTCTTCATTGCTGCCGCCATGTCCTCATTTCCAAACGTTCCTTCCACTTTGATCAGTGTGCTCCGACTGATTAGTTCAGGTCTCTCTGGGTACACGGCAAACGCCTGCGAAACATCATTGAACGTCAATAACGCCTTCTTCTTGTCTTTGGGCTTTTGAGAAGTGTACATCGAAACGAGGGGCTTCTGGGGTAACAAAACAGATGTATCGCGAGAGAATAGACTGGACACCCGGCTCTTTTTTGGAAGAGTCGCGGCAGGGGTGGGAGCGCTGCCTATGCCTCCTGCAGTTGATGGACGTTCGGGGTGCGCACTCTCTGTGCCGGCGCTGACTACCATCCACATGCGCTTCCAATCCGTCTGACCTGCAACGCGAATACGGACCCAGCCCTCCAAGCGTCCACGTACTAGTGTCGAAGGTGCATCGGGTTCTATAAAGAATTGATCAATCGTGCGAGTATAGCGAAATATAGGACCAAACGCTTACGTTTTAACATAATTCGAAGGAGATGTGCCGTATAGATCTCTTCGAGACGCGACTTTTCCCAAGCAGCAAGTCTCAATGCGGCGGCCCAAGCTTTCAACGAGCGTGGATCCGGGCATGAAAACAATAGGATATTGGACCCTGCCGTATTGAGTGCCAAAATGTTAGAGAACTTCCTTGAGGGGCTTGTTGGGGTCTCTGGCGTTGTTACAGCGCCGTGGACTTGAACGAACTGAAGCAAGTTAATCAGTAAACTTTCTGGATTGCATGGGGTTTACAAACTCACGGCATCGGTCGTATTTACGTATGTTGGAGGAACTTCTTTTCCCTGTTTGCTAGCCTCCTGGATTTGGGCCATATCCCAGATGCTGAGGGTAGTGCCATTCAGCTGTGCCCAAACATCAAACCAGACCTCTTCCTTCTGCTTCTCGTCCACCGTCCGGCGTTCGAGTCGGCGAACAAGAGGCCCTGAAAAGTAGATTTTGCGTGCATGAGCAGTGGTTAGTTGAACCACCGAGCGGATTTCGGGATGGAGGGGCTGTGGGGCAGGAGCTTGGGATTGAGGCTGAGCCTGCGATTAAGTTGATCTATTGTTCAATGTTCAATGTATCGATGGAGTACGCACTGGAGGAGGCTGCTGTTGGTATTGGGACGAAGATATTGGTGCCTGGGCGGGTCCCGTTGTCGTCCCAAACTCCCCAGCACCGATTCCAATCCCATTTGCCATCGAACTACTCCGAGAGTGGCCAGTAGCCTGGCTGGGCGTTGAAGACTTGTTGCGGAATGAAAAGAACGAGGAAGTTCGGGAATGACCGTTAGTTTGTAGCGGCGGTCGTAACTGGGGGGTGGGTCCATTGTTTATGGGAGCCATTGAAGACGATGGAATTGGCCTCTGTTGTACCTCAGGCTCGGCAAATGGCTGCGAACTGACCAGATGCTGGAGGACTGTCTTAATGGGCAGAAGAGAACTCTGTGCGGGCTCGGGCAACAGTCCTGATGATGGGAAGCGGTCCGTTCATGACCACATTACATACACGTGTCTCCTGACTCCACCAACATATTCACCGCACACAAACCAGAGCTTCCAACATCTAAAAGGGCCGGCATAGCCATGAACTGATCTGTGGACATTTACATGGCACAAACGATGCTACTACAGGACAACTGGATTCATAGCGAGATCCATGCCTCCTCAGGTCCCTTGCCGATGCAGCAGCATGGCGCAGTTGGAAGCGCGCAGGGCCCATAACCCTGAGGTCACTTGATCGAAACAAGTTGCTGCTATGACATTATTTTTCCGTTGAACACTTAAAAAAACACGAAAAACGACATCTTTGCAGTTGCGCTTCTTGCTACCAACCACCGTGTCGTTGCAACAATTAAGCAATATGCGGCAGTCTCAATAGGTTACAATCCTTGAAGTGAACTTGCAAGCGCAAAAATGTTCTCCCCTGACTGTGAGTGTAGGTGTGTGATGAAACCAATGATATGTCTCGAGAGGGTTGTGGTGCGGCGCAATAAGTGATGGGACGCCCTGTAGTATCGCATCACAGGCTGAAATGAATAACGAACATCTTTTGACGTATTTATGCTTCATCTACAGGCTCTGCCCGTGCCTAAAGAAGAGGGTGATATGATGATCTGAACAAGATCCTCTCAGTGTAGACGACGAACCTTATTTGCATCCAAGCCTCCAAGTTCTGTCACTAGCCCACCATATGGGTACTCCCGACGGACCACC